>JAVJIF010033774.1:5000-239787 GCA_038442645.1 Agave tequilana
TGTTGCTGATACGATATAGGAAAATCGTTCACCATATCTTTTGCAGCAAAAAACGGCCGGTATTTGAAATATCGGCCGATAAATCGCCCGATATCGGCCGATAAATCGCTCGATATATCGCCCGATATAAAATAACTTATTTATTGCACGATTGTGTGCAAATGTACATTATTTTTTACTGTTTTTGTATGTATATAACATCATTTTTATTAGGTAGATGATATTTATAACACTAAACCAAGTTTTAGTTATCAATATTTCATTATATATAGTGTATGATATGAGCACCCAATATGCGCGCGTATCCCCGATATCTCTCCTAATATCTGATATTCGATATGAAAAACCCCATCCGATACGATCCTGATATCCGATATTTAGAACCTTGATTGCTCTTGGAGATATCTAATAGTTTCACGTCTCTCCAACTTTAACCTTTCAGCAGATTCATTTATGACCAGGTGACACGTATGTACAAAGGCTTTTGAAACATTTGATATTTTGATGTATTCTTATGTTTAGGATCATGATGGATGGTGTGGATCATCAATTTGACTGTCATGCATTTTAGTTCTCGTCTCTGAGCTTTCTTAGTACATTTCATGCTAGCAATGAGAACCGGGGAAACATAAGGAAACGAATTTTAGGATTCACTTTCTCACTTGTTGATTTTACTTCTATTTTTAGCGCCTTTGTGGGAGATTAGTTAAATTACATTTTTTTTTGCTTCAAAGTATCTTTCAGTTGCAACAGTTTTCTCTTATTTTTCATACTTTTTCTTTTTTTTCTTTTTCCTTTTTTCTTCTTTTATTTATTTATTGATTTTCTTTCCCCCCAATTTTTTTAGTATCTTGAATCATATTTTATCCAAGGAGCATTTGAACGGATTGTCTTTCATTTTTTTCATTCTAAATGTTTGACTTTTATCTTTAACAAGTGTCTTTTATGCCTATACTTCTTCAGGTCAGGTCGTATATATGTCGTTGATACTGCAACAAATCCAAAGGCTCCATCTTTACATAAGGTGGTCGAGCCTGCTGATATTTTGCAGGAGACAGGACTGGCATATCCTCACACTTCTCATTGCCTTGCATCTGGTGACATTTTGTTTTCTTGCCTTGGAGATAAATATGGGAATGCAGATGGAAATGGATTTTTTGAGCATGTACTGCATCCAATTCGACCACATAGTCCATGATTGGTCACAAAGTGAGGACCCACCAGAACTGAAAGTTTCTTTTTGTTTCAAATCTGTTCACCAGATTTACAGGTTTTTGGAGAGGATTTTGAGAAATTAAGTCGTATAGAACTGGTAGATGTGGTGGATGGTTAGGGAACAGGTTTAGAGTTATTTGTAATAGAAAAAATGGTCAAATAATATCAAACAATAGATGGTTAGGTCACAGAGTAAATGAACAAAGGATTTATGACTTTAATTAGGGTTTTAAATAATTACAGGTCTATAAGCTTTTATTGGATATGGTTTTTCTGTGAAAAAGGAAAAAGAAAACACTAGAAGAGGAGAAATAGGAAGGTTCCACACCCCCCTAGAAAAAGGAAGGTTTCACACCTTTTTGTCAAGAGCATGGTTTCAAATATCGGTCAATTCGATATATATCCGCAACATCGTATCGGGTTTTGAGGTACCAATACGATATTAGCCCTATAATATTGGCTGATATCATGGCTGATGTTGTTGAAATGACCAAGATATTGACGGCCAATATTGACGATATTGATACTAATGTTATTGGCCGATACCAAAATTTTAAATCATGGTCATGAGCTTTGCGACTTATATCTGACATCACACCAGATATGGGTTTTCCACGCAATAATGCATTACACATAAAATCAATGGAGGAAAACTTCTAATAATACTCATTAATCAATAAAAAGCAATATCATCCTATAATTCTGGGAGGCAGCCCTAACATAAACATATATAGGGTCAACATTAAAAGATTATTAAAAATTCATGAGTTTAAAAGAGCTGTGAACAACCCAAAAATCCCAGAAAAATCCAAAAAAAGTAAAATAGAAATATATAAAGACTTTAACTAACAAAAAATCGCAGAAAAATTCTAAAAAATAAAATAGAAATATATAAAGACTTTAACTAACAACTGACTCACAAATAATTTAACAACTAAACTAACAACTTACTCACAAATAATTTAACAACTAAAATATAACAAGAAAATATTCCTCTAAAATCTTTATTTCTTGCCTTACCTTCCTAGTTTTTCTAACTTATCATCTTGTAATTCTCAATTTCATATTCTGATTGTCTGCTTGGATCATGTTTATTGCTGAACATTGTGAACCACATAAAGTTTTAGGTTTATATCTCTTCTGTCTTCTCTAAAATATTTATTTCTTTCCTTGCCGTTTTTCCAGGCGTACCATCTCTAAGTTCTCAGTTTTATATATTGATTGTTTTCTTGGATCATGTTTATTGCTCAACATTGTGAACCACATAAATTTGCAGCTTTATTTTTATTTTGGAGAAACTTGCCCTTGACATTATCCCCACCACATTGCCTTGTTGCATTCATCAGAGACAATATCTTAACAATATTTATTTCTTTTTTGCCCCTTCACGTATTTATGCTTTTGTTCTTCCTTTATTTTGTAACATGACAATGATGATATTCAGCATGTTTTAATCACCTTAAATTATTTCAAGGTCATATTGACAAATTTTATTTATCTATTCTACATTGCATACCTGCGTACCTCTGCTTCTCAGGTGGGAAACCAGGCCACATCCCACTTTTTGGGTATGATTTCTGGTATCAACCCTGACATAAAACTATGATTAGCTCCTGCAGCCTTCACGAAAGGGTTCAACCTTCAGCATGTTTCAGATGAGCTATATGGAAAACACCTGCATGTATACAGCTGGCCCGATGGTGAATTAAAGCAGACAATGGACCTGGGCAGCATTGGGCTTTTACCTTTAGAAGTTAGTATTGGCTTTACCTGAAGTTCTATAATCACAAATTTGGCCTAACAGATTACAATCTAAAGTTATACTACATCTTATTTGCAGATTAGGTTTCTCCACGACCCTTCCAAAGATACTGGCTTTGTGGGTTGTGCTTTGACCACCAACATGGTGAGATTTTTCAAGACATCAGATGGATCATAGGGACATGAGGTAGATGTTCGTTAATTGTCCACCTTATTCTGTGGTACTCTTAAATCTTCAATTATAGACTCTTGCCAAATGTGTAATCTTAGATGTTTGGAGCAGTGTTACCAGATTCATGGTGAGCTTTGGTTTGTAGTATATAGTGATGGGGGTACGACATTTGGATGGTATGATTCCCTTTCTTTTATGCCGCGCTTGTGTTTCTTTTCCTTTTTGTTGTTTTTTTGTTTTCTTTGTTTTCTTTTTTTGCGGAAAAGGATGGGGCTAACTGATTTATCGATACTTATAATATCTAACATCTAATAGGAAATATTGCCAGCTGATGTTGACAATATTGATACTAGAAACTGTTGGCTGATGCCAATAAATACAGAGATTTTAATCTATGCCTGATATAGATTTGTTAAATGTAAACCTGGTATTTAAAATTAAAACAATTATATCTATCTAATTTACAATTAATTTTACGTGCCAGTTCCAAGTATTCTGGATTGCTTAATTTCTCTTTAATGCTGAACTTGTTACTACTCTTGGAATTTGTTATTGCAGGTTGCAATATCTGTGAAACCATTGAAGGTGAAGAACTGGATACTACCTGAAATCCCTGGGCTGATAACCGTTTTTCTCATTTCTCTGGATGACCGGTTCTTATACTTTGTGAACTGGCTGCATGGAGATATCAAACAGTACAACATTGAGAACCCTAGCAAGCCTGTCTTGACTGGGCAGGTGTGGGTGGGAGGACAACTTCAGAAGGGTAGCAGTATTGTTTATGTAACAGAGGATGGGGAGGAGTTGCAGTTTGATGTGCCTGAGGTCAAGGTCAGCATTATCCTTCCTCAATTAATTACCTTCTATTATATTACAATTACTATTATAGAGCCTTTTCATAGTTAAAACTTATAACACATTACAGATTATTTTGTTATGGACTATAGAGTAAAATATTTTGCAAGCGAGGGATGATTCTAGATGAAGGAAGACTTGATTCTTTTTTGATAATGGAAATGCATTGCTCTCGGAAGTTCATATATTTCAGATACATGTAACAAACTGTTGGCCAAAGAACTTTCTTTGAGAAATTACCAGTCCATGAGTCTTGCATTATCTGATTTGTTTGTTGCATCTGACCACATATCTATGTTGTTTACCCTCACAGTGTCATAAAACAATCCAGCTTCATTTTGTTTCTCTCAAGGTAATAAGTTGAGAGGAGGGCCACAGATGATACAGTTGAGCTTAGACAGCAAGAGGCTCTACGTAACCAATTCCCTGTTCAGTGTATGGGATAAACAGTTTTACCCTGATGTTGTAGAGAAGGGTTCCCATATGCTGCGGATTGATGTGGACACAGAGAACGGAGGTCTGTCAGTGAACCCAGACTTCTTTGTGGATTTTGGGTCTGAACCTGATGGTCTGTCGCTTGCCCATGATATGCGGTATCCGGGAGGTGATTGCACATTTGACATATGGATATGATTGGGACTGCTGCTCTATTCTAATCCGAGAGGAATAAACGAGATGAATTATTGTGGAGGAGCAAGAATGGTAGGTTAATTTTGTTATATTGGAGTTGGATAGAACACCATGCATGAATAAAGCCTATGAGCTGAAGTAGTGTTTTCAGATGGTGTCTCATGTACCTTATTTCATGAGTGGTTTAATAAAGAATGTTATTTGTGCATTACTTTCATCTAGTGAGTTTAGCTTTGGTCCGCTGGGTGCAATCCACAAACATTACATATTTAAGACTGGCGGGGGATTCTAGTTGAAAGCTTTGCTTTTTGGTACTGTTAAATCTTTTTAGTTTAGCAGAGAAGCAGTTTCTAATGATAGCTGCCTAAAATAATTTGCTTGACCCTTCTTTAGTTTAAAGGGTAAGTTGCTTTGTTATTTTGGAATAATAATGTAATAAGGTGCTATGTCCATACACAATCTGTAGATAATGTACATCGTATGTGCTCATGTCTGGAGATTTATCAACTATTTCTACAAATTATTTCATGGTAATAATATAATGCAGTCTGTAATGTATTTAGCGGACTGATTTGCATACGCACACTCTAAATTCATGTGAAAATTAGCGAGATTGCAACCTCAATTTTCATCAATCAATTTCCAATGTACGCCCAGTTGATAAATAAGATTCTAAGTCTAGCGTTTACTTGACTTGAACAAAAGAGAGTCAATTTCTATACCATGTTCTTTTAAAGACGGTACCTTTCTTTTTCAATCGAAGACTGACTCACCTAGTTAGTAGTTTGGAAAATTGTACAGTGATGAGAGAGAAAAGTAGTTCAATTCCAAATTGTATAGTTAATTTGTTAATGATCTCTGTGGATAGCCCTTGTTAGAATGCTCAATTAATGAAGCATCTCAAGCACCATCCATGGAGGTACAGGAGAAAAAAACATGAGACTGATATGATATGGATTTATGGCAGCACTGTAGCATAATTTATTATAAGATCGTGGAGTGTAATCGGCACATTATTGATCAAAGTATCTTGAGGATTGCATATTTCCAGCTTGTAGACAAATTTTGTGATTGGCTTTATGTGAAAATAGCTATATCTGTTGTGAGATGGAAGTCTATTACGCTGAAGGATAATGTTCACGGCCGTAATTAACTTCAGAGGGTCCTTGCTAGTTAGCTGTTGTTTACTTTTATTGTTGTTGTTGTTGTTTATTTCATTGTAAGATGTGTGCTTCGTCTCAAAAAAAATGATGGAATATACATTAAGGTTAATAAGATGGGTGTTCAGAGAGAGCCTTGATGGCTCGGTGTGCAGCGTTCTTCATTCAGCCTTCAAGGATACTTCATTTGCTCTTTCTTAAAGAGATCCTTTATTTTATTTTGCTTTCTGCATTTATGCTTTATTCACTAAAAATCACCATTAGAACTGTGATTAGTGGCTGAGAGCTTGCCCTCAAGTAGAGGGAAGTAGGGATGATAATGGGCCAGATTCTAGATGAAGCAGCTAAGATTCCAAATCTCACGTGTTTGCTAGACTTGCCAAGTAAACGCATCTCTCTATCCTTCGCAATGTCCATCATTGTCAAGAAAGATGTAATATTAAATGCTTCCTTATCATACACGGTGCCTTTTTATTCGGCTAAATTATCTTCTGTGATGTGACTATTATTGCTGGTTATGACAGCTCGACAAAAACAACAACTAAGCCATTTGTCTAAAGTATTTGGGGTAGGTTACATGAACCAAAAGAGAATTACGCCGGATCGGGCACATGGATCAGCTTTCTCCACTCATTCCTATCGAGCAATATGCCTTCACTAAGACCTTTAGCCTCTATATCTTGTCGTATTACCTCCATCCATGTTTTCTTCGGTCTCCCCTGCGCTTTTTAACTTGCTCTAAATTAATACGCTCTACTCGCCGGACTGGCGCATCTATAGGTCTACGTCGCACATGACCAAACCATCGTAGGCGGTTTTCTCTCATCTTCTCTTCTATAGAGGCTACACCTATCTTAGTACGAATATGCTCCTTTCTTACCTTATCTCTCCGCGTGTTATCACACATCCATCGAAGTATGCGCATCTCTGCTACACTCATCTTCTGGGTATGACGTCTCTTTATAGCCCAACATTCTGTGCCATATAACAAAGCTGGCCTAATAGCAGTCCGATAAAACTTTTCCTTCAGCCATAACGGAATGTTACGATCACATAAAATTCCTGTTGCGCTCCTCCATTTCAACCAGCCGGCTTAGATCTTATGGTTGACATCACTATCAATCTCCCCATCCTTTTGGATAATAGAACCCCAAGTACTTAAAATGACTATTCATCGGTATTTTTTGTCCATCTAGTCTCATAATACTATAATCTCGGATTCCCTGCATATACTCTGTTTTGGCCCTACTTAATCTAAAACCTCGAGATTCTAGAGTTTGCCTCTATAACTCCAATTTGACATTTACCCAGCTCTCGTCTCATCGACTAGGACAATATCATCAGCAAATAACATACACCACGGTATCTCATCCTGAATAGTTCTGGTAAGCTCATCCATCACGATGACAAATAAGAATGGACTCAGAAACTATTACTTGTTGTTCTGTTTTATTTCTCTTTCTTTTTTTTTAATCAAAAGTTGCAATGTTTAAAACAAGCAAATTAATGATTCTGCTTTCAGAAGTTTATACTGCAGTTGCTTCTTCTCCATATTTTCTATTTTTCAATATTTTGCAGTCTAAGGCGTGATTTTGACTAATGTGACACAAACATTGTTTGTTCTTTTTAAGAAAGGCCCGTAAGCTGGGATACATTTTGTTATTATAATGGTATAATTGAATCAAGATTATTGTTAGGGATATGAAAAGCACTGGGATTAGAGATAATTATGTTTAGGTTTGAGTGAAGTCTAAGATAGAGGGGGTTCGAGCTAAGGGCATGAACATAGATAACTTATCTTATGGTAGGATTAAGGGTTTATAAATTAGATTAAAGATGGATCAAGTTTTGTCTAGTGTCTAGTAACTAATGTACTACTTCAGGATAAGACAACATTAAGAAACCATGCGTCTAAATAATGGTGACTTGATTATATTGGATAAAACTCTCTAGCTTCATCCTGATCCACAACTCTCTTTCTCTCTCTCAACTCTAATCCACCTCCTCTGTCGAAAACCTTGGCCCAATAAATTTTTTACTTTGTTTATTATTCTTTAATAATTTTTTACTTTTCCTCAATGATTTTATGCTTTTATTTTTCCATTAATTCTTTCTTTATTTTTTTCCTGGCTATATTCTCTTTTGTTCCTTACTTTTTTTTTAAAATTCTTTCTTCCTGTTTCATTTTTTTAAAGGAAATTTTTGCTACAGCCACCTACTTTATTTTCTAATTAGAAAAAAAACTCAACTTCATAATTTGTTCGCTATAGCATCATCCACGTCAGCATAAACTGATTCTTCCCAACCACCACTTCTTTATATATTTTTATTTCCTCTTTTACTCTTCCTCATCACCACTAACATTGCTCTCCCTTCAACCTTGACTTTGACGCAGAGTTATTCGCGGGTTGACCTGCGCGGTCAGGTCATCGTGGAGTTGGAAGGGGGCGGGCTTCCCACCCCTCTCGGGGTCGAGGGTGGAGCCCTTGAAAATTTCTTTTGGGATCAACTCTTAGCAGATCTTGTTTGTTCGTGCTCGAGATGAATTTTGTTTGTATTTAGATCTAGAAAGCATGATGAATCATTCGATATCAGTGGACGGGGTCTACTGATGATGTCAATACTGATATGAAGATTGTGACTCATGATCGCAATCCTGTGAGGAGTGATTCATAAATATGGCATTTTGTGAGGACTGCGATCATAGTCGTAGTAATAATAAAGAGGTTGCGATCATGATCGTAGTCCTCACAAAAACTCAAAAATTGGGCATTTTGTGAGGATTGCGAAAGACTCAAACATGGGGTATTTTTGTGAATACTGAGATCATGTTCGCCATCCTAATAAAAAAGACTACGATCATGGTTGCAATCCTATGAAGACCCAGAACATGACATTTTTGTGAGGACTACGATCACGATTGCAGTCCTCATAAATAGTGTATTTTGTAAGAACTGTGATCATGATCGCAGTCCTCAGAAATAGAACTGTGATTATTTTGTGTGGACTGCGATCATAGTTACAATCCTCTATACTGCAATCATTTTGTAAGGACTGCGATCATAATCGTAATTTTTCAGAAATAGGACCATGACCGCAGTCCTCATAAAAATGTCATGTTTCTGAGGTTTATAGCATTGCAATCCTCTTTATTAGGATAGTGATCAAGATCGCAGTATTCAAAAACATGTCCGATATTTGAGTATTTATGAGAGCTACGACCATGGTCACAGTCCTAAAAGAGGAACGCAATTTATAGTCCTCACAAAAATATTCTATTTTGAGTTTTTATGAGGACTATGATCATGATAGTAGCCCTCTTTATCAGGGCTGCGTTCATGAACGCAGTCCTTACAAAATACCCTATTTCTGATTCAGTCCTCACAGAGGACTGCGATCATGAGTCGCAATCCTCATATCAGCATTGCCATTATCAGCAGACCCATCCACTAACATCGAATGATCCCTAATATTTTTCAAATCTAAACACAAACAAAACTTATCGCGAGCACTAACAGACAAGACCTACAAAAGGTCGATCCAGAAAAAATCCAGAGATTCTGCCCTCGACCCCCAGAGGGGCTCCCCACCCCTTCCAACCCTCATGGCGACTTGGCCGCACAGATCGAACCGCGAATAACTTTGCGTCGGGGTCAAGGTTGAGGGGAGAGCAATGTTGATGGTGATGGGGAAGGATAAAAGAAAAAATAAATATATATAAAGAAGTGGTGGTTGAGAGGAATTAGTTTATGCTAATGTGGATGAGAATGTAGCGCAGAAAATTATGAACCTGAGTGTTGATAATTATGAAGTAAAGTAGGCGGCTGTAGCAAAATTTTCTAAATAATAATAATAAGTTATAATTATTCTTAATATTCTTAGCCCACATATGAGCCCGGCCCTTCTCTTTTTCCCTCTCTTTTCCTCTCATTTTCTTTGAACCAAGCCCAAGTGGCCCATCCCAATTTCTTTACTTTTCTTTTTGTTTTTTTCTTAATATGGATATGATTGGGATTCCTGCTCTATTCTAATCCGAGAGGAATAAACGAGATGAATTATTGTGGAGAAGCAAGAATGGTAGGTTAATTATGTTATATTGGAGGTAGATGAATAGAACACCATGCATGAATAAAGCCTATGAGCTGAAGTAGTGTTTTCAGATGGTGTCTCATGTACCTTATTTCATGAGTGGTTTAATATAGAATGTTATTTGTGCAATACTTTCATCTAGTGAGTTTAGCTTTGGTCTGCTGGGTGCAATCCACAAACGTTACATATTTAAGACTGGCGGGGGATTCTAGTTGAAAGCTTTGCTTTCTGGTACTGTTAAATCTTTTTAGTTTAGCAGAGAAGCAGTTTCTAATGATAGCTACCTAAAATAATTTGTTTGACCCTTCTTTAGTTTATGTTGGAATTGAAGAATATGAAGGCGAATCTTCGAGTTGAATTATGGCGAGATCCGTTGATCGAATCAACTGGATGATGGTTGGAGTGTGTTCTCCTTCCATTGGGGATGAACGTGGTATATTCACATGTTCAATTCCGACTTCAAATGAATGAGATATTCAAGTCCAAAGATTGCCTAATTCAAAGGCAAAACGGGACTAAAGGTAGCTAAAAGCATTTAGTCCCACATTGGCCAGGGGATGGAAGTTTGTGGTGTATAAATAGAGAAAATTGAGAACAAAGGGCGTGCCCTTTGGGTACTTGGAGTTTTCACGCGCGAAAAGGAGGGAACTATGCCCGCACATGCAGGCATGCATGCGCACGCGCGCCGCCGCTGGCGGCGGCGGCGGCCGGCCGGCGCCGGGCTCGGGCTCGTGCTCGGGCATGGTTCAGGTCTGAGTCTGGGTTCAGATTCGGGTTCCCTACCTGGCCTGGTTCTTTTTGAATCGGGTCTCGAAGTATGGGCCGAACCAGCTCCGCTCAGGGACCGGACCCGCTCCGCTGTCAGGTTGCGAACCTGTTGGACTGCCAACAGTCGCGAACCAATTGGACTGCCTACGGGTGCAAACCAGTTGGACTGCCAAAGGTTGCGAACCAGTTGGACACCCAAAGGTTGCATTGGTTGGGTCAAAAGGTTGCAATCTTTCAGTCCTGTTGGCCCCTCCTGGAGTGCTATATAAAGCACTCCAAACTCTCAATTGAAACACCAACAACAATCTCTCTTTCTCCATCTGAGTTCTGAAGCTCTGCATTCTGAACTGGCGGTGAAGTTCTGAAGCGACTTTCAGCGTGAAGATTCTGCAAAATTGTTCTGAAAGAGGAATCAGAAAATTCAACAGATTCTTTTATAAGAATTGTTGTCTGAATCTGGTACTTCTGAAGAAATAATATTCTTCAACCTTCCTTCGTCCTCAACAGTGGGTGCTCCTCCAGAGAGTAAAGGCAAATATTCAGTTGAAATTTGTCCTTGTACCGCTGCTTCAACGATCCTGTGAAGGTACTTGTTGACTACGGTTCGACCGTACGGTGATTTGGTAGTGCTATCCAAATACCGTGAAAGAGTGTTGTATCTTGGGAGACCAGCGTCCATTATCCCGTTAGCACCGGTGCGGGGGACGTAATTGTCTTAAGGAGATTCGCTTTAAGCGTACCTCACTCTAAATACTGTATAAGTGGATTTAGTCCTTTATACAGGGGATATACTTTACAGTATATCGAGACTGACTTAGATTCAGTCTAATTGGTGCTTTAACCAAGGAAGGAAATTGAAAGGTGGCTCTTAAATTAAGGAACGTTCTATTGAACGGAAAACCTCCCACCTGATATTTGCCGACCTGGCCAATTAGATTGTTGATATCTCAGTGATCTTGATTAGTTGTCAGATTGATTCTTGTTAAGCAGAATACCCAACAATCTTAAGACAATTAGCGTTTCTTACTTCTGTTCTGCTTGAACTTGAAGAAGATGTCTGAGACAAATCAAGATAGCTCAAGCAAGGCACCAAACATGCTACAAGCATTGATGCCTACTCCACTTCCTAACCCGAAGCCGGAGAAGCCAGGAAAATTTGATGGCACAGAATTCAAGAGGTGGCAACAGAAGATGCTCTTCTACTTGACCACTTTTCATCTGGCCAGATTCCTGGAGGAAAATCCACCAGATCCTGCAACTGATGCATGGACTCAATGTGACTTCCTTTGCCGAAATTATGTTTTAAATGGACTGGATGACTCTCTTTACAATGTCTACAGTCCTATCACAACGGCAAAGAAGTTATGGATCAGTCTTGACAAGAAGTACAAGACTGAGGATGCTGGTACCAAGAAGTTCGTCGTTGGACGATTTCTAGAGTACAAAATGGTGGACAGCAAGACTGTAATCAGTCAGGTGCAAGAGTTCCAACTTATCTTGCACGAGATAGAAGCCGAAGGTATGATCCTACCTGAAAATTTTCAGGTTGCTACTATCGTGGAGAAACTCCCACCTGCGTGGAGAGATTTCAAGAACTACCTTAAGCACAAGCGAAAGGAGTTAAAGTTGGAAGATCTCATTGTGAGGCTTCTTATCGAGGAGGACAACCGCAAGTCCGAGAAAAGGAGCAGTAAGAACTCCTACGAAGCAAAAGCCAATGTGATTGAAGACTCAAAGGATAAAGCGTCTACTTCCAAAGGCTTAAAGCAGAAGAAGACTTCCCAGGGGTACAAAGGCAAGGTCCAAGAAGGCAAGAACATGTGCTTCAAAGGAACCTGCTACATCTGCAACAAAGAGGGGCATAAGGCGAATGAATGTCGCAGCCGCCTCAAAAAGAACAAGAAGAGCCACCCACAGGCGAACATGACCAACCATGAATCACCAAGTCTTTCAGCTGTGGT
This sequence comes from Agave tequilana, assembly GCA_038442645.1. NCBI lineage: Eukaryota > Viridiplantae > Streptophyta > Magnoliopsida > Asparagales > Asparagaceae > Agave > Agave tequilana. The sequence continues at coordinate 17,612 of JAVJIF010033774.1, forward strand.
GTCAGAAGTGAATCTGACAACCAACAATAAGGATTGGTGGGTAGACACGTGAGCTACTCGGCACATCTGCTCGGAGAAATTGTTATTCTCAGAATATCAAATACTAGAGCAAGATGAGCAACTATTCATGGGGAATTCAGCCGTATCAAAGGTTGAAGGAAAGGGCAAAGTCATCCTGAAGTGGACATCGGGGAAAGAGCTTACTCTTAACGATGTGCTTCATGTTCCAGACATCCGCAAGAATTTGATCTCCGGATCAATACTTAGTAAGAAAGGATTTAAAATGGTTTTTGAATCCGATAAATTTGTACTTACTAAGGGAGGGATGTATGTGGAAAAGGGTTATCTTGTTGATGGACTTTTTAAAGCCAATGTTGCAGTGGTAGATAAAAAGTCTGTGTATTTGTACCCAAAGCTTATCAATAAAAGAAATTCTTCTGTTTATTTGATTGAGTCTCCTTTTGTGTGGCATGCTAGATTAGGGCATGTAAATTACAAGTCTTTGAAGAACTTGTCTAATCTGGGATATATTCCTAAACTCAACTTGGAAGAAATTCGCAAGTGTGAGGTTTGTGTTGAGGCCAAGTTGGCGAAAAATTCATTTCACTCAATAGATCGAAATATAGAACCTTTAGGGTTAATTCATAGCGATCTGTGTGACTTGAAGTTTATGCCAACTAGAGGCGGTAAAAAGTATTTCATCGATGACTGTACAAGATACTATTATGTGTATCTTTTGAACAGTAAGGATGAGACAATAAATATGTTTATAACATATAAAGCCGAAGTTGAGAATCAACTCAATAAGAAAATCAAGATTCTAAAATCCGATAGAGGCGGAGAATATGAATCAAATGATTTTAGTGAGTTATGTGCTAGTTTTGGTATAATCCATCAAACTACAGCACCATACACTCCTCAGCAGAATGGAATTGCTGAACGGAAGAACAGAACTTTGAAGGAGATGGTTAATTCCATGCTCGTAAGTTCTGGAGCTCCGCAGAACTTGTGGGGGAAAGCTCTATTAACTGCAAACTATATTCTAAATAGAGTACCCCACAAGAAACTTGGTCTTATACCATTCGAGTTATGACATGGAAGGACACCTTCCTACTATTACCTCAAAATGTGGGGGTGCCTAGCAAAGGTGCTAGCACCATTACTTAAAAAGACTAAGTTGGGAGCAAAAACTATGGACTGCGTATTCATAGGCTATGCCTTGAATAGTAGTGCCTACAGATTTCTGGTTCATAAATCAGAAATACCAGATATTCATGTAAACATGATTATCGAATCTCGAGATGCTGTGTTCTTTGAAGACATCTTTCCGTACAAACGAAAAGCAGATAAGACTTCTGGGAAAAGAACACACGAGATGGCGTTCAGGGACGAAAGCCCCGAGGAACCAATTATTAATGCGGAAACTGAACCAAGAAGAAGTCAGAGATCTAGAATCTCAAAATCTTTTGGTCCAGATTTCATAGCATACGCTATTGAGAGCGAGCCTCAAACTTTTAAAGAGGCTATGTCAACCCCAGAAGTACAAATGTGGAAAGAAGCTATAAATAGCGAAATAGAATCCATACTAAGTAATCATACTTGGGAATTGGTAAACTTGCCTCCTGGCAGTAAACCAATTGGGTGTAAGTGGATTTTCAAAAGAAAATTAAAACCCGATGGATCTATCGATAAGTACAAGGCTAGATTAGTAGCCAAGGGTTATCGACAAAAAGAAGGACTTGACTACTTCGATACTTATTCACCAGTAACAAGAATAACGTCCATTCGGATGTTAATTGCAATTGCAGTATTGCACAACTTAGATATCCATCAAATGGATGTCAAGACTGCATTCTTAAATGGTGAATTAAGTGAAGAGATATATATGGAGCAACCTGAAGGATTTAAAGTCAAGGGCAAGAACACAAGGTGTGTAAATTGGTAAAATCCTTATATGGTTTAAAGCAGGCTCCTAAACAATCATGAGAAATTTGATAGTGTAATGATCAAAGATGGATTCACTATCAATGAATGCGATAAGTGTGTTTACACGAAAACAGTTGGAGATGCATGTATCATTGTTTGTCTTTATGTAGACGACATGTTGATACTTGGGACTAATATTGAAATTATTAAGTCCACTAAAAGAATGTTATCCAACAGTTTTGATATGAAGGATCTGGGGGTTGCTGATGTAATTTTAGGAATTAAAATTACTAGAACACCAGATGGAATCAGTCTATCTCAATCTCACTAGTGGATAAGATGATAGAAAGATTCAAGGATCATGGGATAAAAGAGAATACAAATCCTTTTCTCCCACACGTCCACCTTCATAAGAATACAGGAACTGGAATACGCCAGTTGGAATATTCTCAGATTATCGGAAGTCTAATGTATTTGATGAATTGCACTAGACCCGATATTGCTTACGCTGTAAGCAAGTTAAGTAGATACACTAGCAATCCTAGTGATCTACATTGGACCGCTCTACTACGAGTATTGGGTTACGTATCACATACCAAGGAATATGCCTTGAGATATGGACAGTATCCACCTGTACTGGAAGGATACAGTGATGCTAATTGGATTGCAGATTCTGAGGAATCAAAATCAACTAGCGGATATGTATTTACTCTAGCAGGAGCAGCGGTATCGTGAAAATCTTCTAAGCAAACATGTATTGCCCGTTCTACTATGGAATCGGAATTCATAGCCTTAGATAAGGCTGGAGAAGAAGCAGAATGGCTTCGACAATTCTTAGAAGATATACCATTGTGGCAAAAGCCAGTGCCCGCTATATGTATACACTGCGATAATCAAGCAGCTATATCTAGGGCACAAAATGTTATATACAACGGTAAGTCTAGACATATTCGTCGTAGACATAATACCGTGAAGCAGTTGCTCTCAAATGGAATTATCTCTATTGACTTTGTATCGTCAAAGGATAATTTAGCGGATCCGCTTACTAAAGGTTTAAGTGGAGAGCGTATAAACTGCGCATCGAGGGGAATGGGTCTAAAAGCCTAACCTTACCGAGTCAGCTTAATGGAAACCTCACTTAGCGACTGGAGATCCCACAGACTAAGTTCAAGAGGAAAAACTAGTTATGATTGACTCAATAAGTAAGCACTTGGGAGCTTGACTCCAATCCATTCCTAAGGTGCACATAAGTGCTTTTCTACAAGTGAATTAAGGATAAGCTTAACGCTTTTAATGATGCCTATATCTTGTTACTAAACAAGTAGAGTAGAGTAGACTACTCTTAATAGGTCCATCACCTATGTGAGTATAGAGTTGGGTCGGCTCTTTGGGAATTTCTATGGAGGCTGTTATTCGCTAAAGATACTCTCTGAAACCAAGAATGTCCAGGGCCAAAACGGACACAACCGAGAACCAAAGTTGATTTGGAAAGTCACTGTGTGAAGCTTGTTGACTTGGCTTACACTAACGGCTAACAGTTCAAGACCTAGTTCACTGATTAGCCAGTAAGTCCGATAAAGCTTTCGCTATGGAAGGTTCAAGACCTAGTTCACCTATCCTTATGCAATTTCTTTTCTCAAGTACCTTTCACAATAGAGTCAGTCTCTTTGTGTGTCATTTCCTTGAATCTCCATTCATTGTGGGGGATTGTTGGAATTGAAGAATATGAAGGCGAATCTTCGAGTTGAATTATGGCGAGATCCGTTGATCGAATCAACTGGATGATGGTTGGAGTGTGTTCTCCTTCCATTGGGGATGAACGTGGTATATTCACATGTTCAATTCCGACTTCGAATGAATGAGATATTCAAGTCCAAAGATTGCCTAATTCAAAGCCAAAACGGGACTAAAGGTAGCTAAAAGCATTTAGTCCCACATTAGCCAGGGGATGGAAGTTTGTGGTGTATAAATAGAGAAAATTGAGAACAAAGGGTGTGCCCTTTGGGTACTTGGAGTTTTCGCGCGCGAAAAGGAGGGAACTATGCCCGTACATGCAGGCATGCATGCGCACGCGCGCCGGCGCCGGCGCCGGCGACGGTGCCGGGCTCGGGCTCGGGCATGGGCATGGGCATGGGTCTGGTCTGAGTCTGGGTACGGGTTCCCTACCTGGCCTGGTTCTTTTTGAATCGGGTCTCGAAGTATGGGCCGAACCAGCTCCGCTCCGGGACCGGACCCGCTCCGCTGTCAGGTTGCGAACCTGTTGGACTGCCAACAGTCGCGAACCAATTGGACTGCCACCGGGTGCAAACCAGTTGGACTGCCAAAGGTTGCGAACCAGTTGGACGCCCAAAGGTTGCATTGGTTGGGTCGAAAGGTTGCAATCTTTCAGTCCTGTTGGCCCCTCCTGGAGTGCTATATAAAGCACTCCAAACTCTCAATTGAAACACACAGAACCACCAACAACAATCTCTCTTTCTCCATCTGAGTTCTGAAGCTCTGCATTCTAAACTGGCGGTGAAGTTCTGAAGCGACTTCCAGCGTGAAGATTCTGCAAAATTGTTCTGAAAGAGGAATCAGAAAATTCAACAGATTCTTTTATAAGAATTGTTGTCTAAATATGGTACTTCTGAAGAAATAATATTCTTCAACCTTCCTTCGTCCTCAACAGTGGGTGCTCCTCCAGAGAGTAAAGGCAAATATTCAGTTGAAATTTATCCTTGTACCGCTGCTTCAAAGATCCTGTGAAGGTACTGGTTGACTACGGTTCGACCGTACGGTGATTTGGTAGTGCTATCCAAATACCGTGAAAGAGTGTTGTATCTTGGGAGACCAGCGTCCATTATCCCGTTAGCACCGGTGCGGGGGACGTAATTGTCTTAAGGAGATTCGCTTTAAGCGTACCTCACTCTAAATACTGTATAAGTGGATTTAGTCCTTTATACAGGGGATATACTTTACAGTATATCGAGACTGACTTAGATCCAGTCTAATTGGTGCTTTAACCAAGGAAGAAAATTGAAAGGTGGTTCTTAAATTAAGGAACGTTCTATTGAACGGAAAACCTCCCACCTGATATTTGCCGACCTGGCCAATTAGATTGTTGATATCTCAGTGATCTTGATTAGTTGTCAGATTGATTCTTGTTAAGCAGAATACCCAACAGTTTAAAGCGTAAGTTGCTTTGTAATTTTGGAATAATAATGTAATAAGGTGCTATGTCCATCCACAATCTGTAGATAATGTACATCGTATTTGCTCATGTCTTGAGATTTATCAACTATTTCTACAAATTATTTCATGGTAATAATGTAATGCAGTCTGTAATGTCTTTAGCAGACTGATTTGCATAGAAACACTCCTTAATTCATGTAAAAATGGATTCAATCAAGACAGAGATTGCAACCTCAATTTCCATCAATCAATTTCTAACGTATGCCCAGTTGATAAATAAGATTCTAAATCTAGCGTTTACTTGACTTGAGCAAAAGAGAGTCAATTTCCATACCATGTTCCTTCAAAGACGACACCTTTCTTTTTAAACGAAGACTGACTCACCTAGTTAGTAGTTTGGAAAATTGAGCAGCGATGAGTGAGAAAAGTTGCTAATCCCAAATTGTACAGTTAATTTGTTAATGATCTCTGTGTATGGCGCTTGTTAGCATGCTCAATTAATGAAGCTTCTCAAGTACCATCTCATGGAGGAGGTACAGTAGAAAAAAATATGAGACTGATATGATAAGGATTTATGGCAGCACTGCAGCAGAATTTATTATGAGATTGTGGAGTGTAATCGGCACATTATTGATCAAAGTAGGTTTGAGGATTGCATATTTCCAGCTTGCTGACAAATTTTGTGATTGGTGAGAGTCTATTATGCTGAAGGATAATGTTCACAGCCGCCATTAACTTCAGAGGGTTCTTGCTAGTTAGTTGTGTGTTTCGTTTCAAAAAAAAATGATGGAATATACATTAAGGTTAATAAGATGGGAGTTCAGAGAGAGCCTTGATGGCTCGCTGTGCAGCGTTTTTCATTCAGCCTCCAAGGCTACTTCATTTGCTCTTTTTTAAAGAGATCCTTTATATTATTTTGCATTTTGCATTTATGTTTTATTCACTAAAATCACCATCAGAACTGTGATTAATGGCTTAGAGCTTGCCCTCAAGTAGAGGGAAGTAGGGATGATAATGGGCCAGATTCTAAATGAAGCAGCTAAGATCCCAAATCTTATCGTGTTTGCTTGACTTGCCAAGTAAACGCATCTCTCTATCCTTTGCAATGTCCATCATTGTACATCTATCCTGTAACTAAAATGGGTGTTCATAGAGAGCCTTGATGGCTCGGTGTGCGGCGTTCTTCATTCAGCCTTCAAGGCTACTTCATTTGCTCTTTTTTTAAAAAGATCCTTTATTTTATTTTGCTTTCTGCATTTATGTTTTATTCACTAAAAATCACCATTAGAACTGTGATTAGCGACTGAGAGCTTGCCTCCAAGTTGGGAAGTAGGGATGATAATGGTATAGGAAAAATTGTATACTATTTTTTAAAACAAGCAAATATAAAACTCATAACTAGAACAAATTTAATTAAATCCTAGCAAGCTACTACAAAATTAAACAAAATGAATAAGGCCTGGTCTGGGAAATGTAGTCGCGATATCACTGCCCTAAAGGATCAAAAGTCCACCCCAATCGTTCGGACGCGGATGTGACAGTTGTTTCTAGCGCTAAAAGATCCTCCAGAATCATCAGCATTTGACCTAGAACAGTAAACCAAGCATTTACTCAGAAAGAGAATTATTGCCCGAATGGAAGAAGAAAACCATCGCCAGAAAACTTGAAAGCAGCAAAGCTTCTATAAATTTTTGAACAGAACTAATTTTAGTGTAGCAGAAATTTTTGAGAAGGGAGAGAATGATTTAGTAGCTGTGTGTAGAATGAATGAGAGAGGGCTCCTTCTATAAGCTCAAGGCACCCCCTTAATAAACAACAAAATAAATGAAAAATTAAATATTTTAGTTAAGACAATGAAACGGCAAGAAAATAAATTAAGGTTTTAAATCAAAAATTAATCTCATTTAATTGGATGATCAGCCCAATAAAATGGGACTGTTGGAGTTTTGAAGACGTGTGGAAGTTTTCCAAACAACTACACATTTCTAAATGAAATGGTGCTGTCAGACTGGTTAATTAATGAAACTTTATTTTACAACAAAGTACATCATGTATTAAAATTTGCAACAAATGGGTCAGATTCTAGATGAAGCAGCTAAGATTCCAAGTCTTAATCGTGTTTGCTTGACTTGCCAAGTAAACGCATCTCTCTATCCTTCGCAGTGTCCATCATTGTCAAGAAAGATGTAAGATTAAATGCTTCCTTATCATACACGTTACCTTTTTATTCGGCTAAATTATCTTCTGTGATGTGACTATTATTACTGGTGATGATAGCTAAAACTTAGAAACTCTTTTCTGTTTTTATTTCTCTTTCTTTTTTTTTAAATCAAAAGTTAAAATGTTTAAAACAAGCAAATTAATATTTCTGCTTTCAGAAGCTTATACTGCAGTTGCTTGATTAGATTCTCCATATTTTCTTTTTTTCAATATTTTGCAGTCTAAGGCGTGATTTTGACTAATGTGACACAAACTTGTTTGTTCTTTTTAAGAAAGGCCCGTAAACTGGGATACATTTTGTTGCTATAATGGTATAATTGAATCAAGATTATTGTTAGGGATATGAAAAGCACTGGGATTAGAGATAATTATGGTCAGGTTTGAGTGAAGTCTAAGATTGGGTGGGTTCGAGCTAAGGGCATGAACATAGATAACTTATCTTATGGTAGGATTAAGGGTTTATAAATTAGATTAAAGATGGATCAAGTTTTGTCTAGTGTCTAGTAACTAATGTACTACTTCAGGATAAGACAACATTAAGAAACCATGCGTCTGAATAATGGTGACTTGATTATATTGGATAAAACTCTCTAGCTTCATCCTGATCCACAACTCTCTTCCTCTCTCTTAACTCTAATCCACCTCCTCTGTCGAATACCTTGGCCCAATAACTTTTTTACTTTGTTTATTATTCTATTTTTAATAATTTTTTGCTTTTCCTCAATGATTATATGCTTTTATTTTTCCATTAATTCTTTCTTTATTTTTTCCCGGCTATATTCCCCTTTGTTCCTTACTTTTTTTTTAATTCTTTCTTCTTGTTTCATTTTTTTAAAGGAAATTTTTGCTACAGCCACCTGCTTTACTTTATAATTAGAAAAAAAAACTCAACTTCATAATTTTGTTCGCAATAGCATCATCCACGTCAGCATAAACTATTCCTCCCAACCACCACTTCTTTATATATTTTTATTTACTCTTTTACGCTTCCTCATCATCACTGACATTGCTCTCCCCTCAACCTTGACTCTGTCGCAGAGTTATTCACGGGTTGACCTGCGATCAGGTCATCGTGAAATTGGAAGGGGGCGGGAAGCCCCCTCTCGGGGTCGGGGGTGGAGCCCTTGGAAATTTCTTTTGGGGATCGACTCTTGGCAGATCTTGTTTGTTCGTGCTCATGATGAATTTTGTTTGTGTTTAGATCTAGAAAGTATTATGAATCATTCGATATCAGTGGACGGGGGTCTGCTAATGATGTCGATACTGATATGAGGATTGTGACTCATGATCGCAATCCTCTATGAGGAGTGACTCATAAATAGGGTATTTCGTGCGGACTGCGATCATAGTCGTAGTAATAATTAAGAGGTTGCGACCATGATCGTAGTCCTCACAAAAACTCAAAAATTGGGCATTTTTTGAGTACTGCGAAAGACTCAAACATGGGATATTTTTGTGAATACTAAGATCATGCTTGCCGTTCTAATAAAAAAATACTATGATCCTGGTTGCAATCCTATGAAGACGCAGAACATGATATTTTTTTGAGGACTACGATCATGGTCCCAGTCCTCATAAATAGTACATTTTGTAGAGACTGTGATCATGATCGCAGTCCTCAGAAATAGAACTGTGATTATTTTGTGAGGACTGCGATCATAGTCACAATTCTCTATACTGCAATCATTTTGTAAGGACTGCGATCATAATCGTAGTCTTTAGAATTAGGGTATTTTCAAAGCGGTCCATTGTTTTGAAGCAATTACTTAAGACATTTTCGTCATTCACCATTGATGATCACTTCAGCGCTTGACACGTGGGCACACATACTTACTTTGAAAAAGAAAGTGGCTGAAATGAATAAAATTATAAAGCTGAGTTTTTTTTCCTAATTATGGTTTGACATAGGGGGCAATAGCGAAGTGCCCCCATTTTATAATCCTCTTATCCTCTTCTATGATAGTCTTTTTTAAAAAAAATCAAGTTTGTGCTATTTTAAGTTTATGATTTTTTTTCCTTGGTACTTCTCTTTCAATAGTTCCTTCTTTTTATTCTGGGTTATTTTAGATATATACCATTCAAATATTTAGTATTTAAAAATTTACCTCCAAATATTTAATATTGAAAACTTACCCCCGAAATCTTCTAAATCTCAATAACTTGAGTGTGGTTATTTAAACCCAAAGAAGTGATCAGTAGCCCCAAAAACTAAGTTAAAATTTTCTTGCACAATTTTGCCCTCAAATGAAAAGTCGAAAATATAAAATTAACTTTTCAAGTATTACAATTTTACCACAATATTTAGTTATTATACACCCAATCCCTATAAACTTATTTCTTCTTCAATCTCAAAGCTTCGCTTGCCATCTCAATGATGCATTTATCTCCCTCTTTAACTCGTCATCGCAAACGAACTTATGCCAGCCATCAGCCATATGGTAGCTCACCGGTTTCGAGCTGCTGTAGCTAATCTGAACGGGATATGACCGACCCTCCAGATCCCTGAGGATCACTTCCGTCTGGCCTCGAAGTCCAATTGATGCTACAAAGCCCATTGGAACTGTACAGGTTGAAACATTGTTAAGAAAGTAACACTACTGATGAATCTAAAATGTTCACTGAGAGTCTCACCATGTAACTCCTTCTGGCAGTTTAATTAGTTATGGTGGCCTCAATGCATGCTTATGTTGAACTGGGAATGAAATCTGGGAAGCAAACAATTAACTTTGCAGAAAATTTAATGTCACATATATACTTGAAAGCATAAATCAGAAACCATACTGGACATTTTCTTCTTCTTGTTTGTGTTCATTGAAGAATGGTTATCTCGCATGCGCTGAGATGGAATGCTCAAAAACTTAACACCATGTTGCCTCGTGTTCAAGTCAGGATAAAGGAGGAGGGTTGTGGTAGGCCTGTGACAGCCAACGTAAAACATTATCACATATTATGAACATGAACTAAGAACTAAATTTTGTTGGGGCGTTCCCTACTGAGCGACGCGCTATATCGGAGCCCGAGTGTAGTGAAAAGTGGGCAAGGGTTGCTAGGTCGTCGTCCAGAAATGACGCGCCACATCGGCTCCCAGATGTGGTGTCAAATGAGTAAGAGTTCTCACACTTTTATAAGCGGGTGAGGGTAAAGAAGTTAGCTCATGAATATAAAATTAGGTTAGCATCATGGAACATAGCTTTTCTTACAGGTAGATTAGCAGAGTTAGTTGATGTTATGGTTAGACAAGAATGTTAGTATTTTGTGTGTGCAGGAAACTAAGTGGGTAGGTGAAAAGTTAGAATTATAGAGCCTTGGGGTTATAAACTTTGGTATACTAGTAGAGATAGAAATCGTAATGAGGTGGGTATGATCATAGATAAACAATTGCATGGGAATGTAGTGGATGTTAGGAGAAAGGGTGATAGGATTTTACTAGTTAAACTTATTTTAGGAAGGGAGATTTTTAATGTTATTAGTGTCTATGCACCACAAGTAGGACTTGATGAGCCTAGTAAGCATCCATTTTAGGAGGATTTAGATGAGATAGTGCAAGGCATACCCATTAAAGAAATTTTTTTCATAGGCTGTGACCTCAATGGGCATGTAGGAACTAATCGTTATGGGTTTGATAGTGTACATCGAGGATTTCATTTTGGAGAAAGAAATAAACCAAGTAACTCGATTCTAGATTTTACTTTGTCCTATGATTTGATCTTGGTGAATATTTGGTTTAGGAAGAGAGAGTCTCACTTGATCACTTTTAAAAGTGAATCAAGTGCAAGCCAAATAGATTTCTTTTTAACTAGAAAAGTAGATAGAGGTTGTTGTATGGATTGTAAGGTAATACCGCGTGAGAGTGTAGTAACCCAACATAGACTCTTAATTTTAGATATCTGGATTGGAAGGAGATTTAGAAAGATTAAACGTAAGTTCGATCCTAAGATTCGGTGGTGGCGGTTAAAAGGAGGTAACCAAGGAGTTTTTGTAGATCGAGTAGTACATGAAGCAGATTGGAAAGCCCAAGATGATCCCAATACAACATGAAATAAAATTGCTAGCTTCATTAAAAGAGTAGCTAAAGATATAATTGGTGAGTCACGGGGTGTGCTCCACCATGTAAGGATACATCATGATGGAATGAAGAAGTAAAAGTTGCCATTAAGATCAAACGAAACTCTTACAGAGATTTGAAGAAAAATTGTGATGGAGTGAATTTTGAGAGGTATAAGCTAGCGAAGAAGGAGGCTAAGAAAGCTATTCAGAATGCAAGAGCTAAAGTGTATAAAGAAGTGTATGAGAAGTTGGATACCAAAGAGGTTGAAAATAATATATATAGAATTTCTCGAATAAGGGAGATAAAGACTAGAGACTTATGTACCGTGAGGTGTGTCAAAAATGATAATCAGAAGGTTTTAGTTCGAGAATCATTAAAGAAAGATGGAGAGAGTATTTTGATAAATTGTTCAATGGTAGTTCTACTTAAAATTTGGATGACCTTACATTCAGTGCAAAGATATGACTGTAATTATATGTACAGAATTAGCGAATCTGAAGTTAAAGAGGCCTTGAAGAGGATGAAGTCAAGGAAAGCTGTTGGCCCGGATGGAATTCCTATTGAGGTATGGAGATGCTTAGGAGAGGTGGGCGTGAGATGGCTGACAAACCTCTTTAATAAGATCTGGCTAATTAAAAAGATGCCAAACGAGTGGAGAAAGTGTACCTTAGTACCTCTCTATAAGAATAAAGGTGATATCCTGAGTTGTTCAAACTATCGTGGAATAAAATTCATGTGTCTCACCATGAAGCTTTGAGAAAGGGTAATTGAACACAGGTTAAGGTAAAATATTAAAATATTAGAGAAGCAGTTTGGGTTCATGCTAGGGCGATCGACGACAGAGGCTATTTATTTGCTTCGTCAACTTATAAAGCGATTTCGAGAGAGGAAGAGAAATTTGCATATGGTATTTATTGATTTAGGAAAAGCTTATGATAAGGTACCAAGAGAGATATTATGGTGGACACTGATGAAAAAGGGAGTCCCCATCAAATATATTGACATAATCAGGGACATATACAATGGAGTAGTAGCAAATGTCAGAACTTGTGAAGGCATAACAAATAATTTTTCTATCATAATTGGATTGCATAAAGGATCATCATTGAGTCCATTATTATTTGCCATAGTGATGGATGAGCTTACTAGAGCTATTCAGGATGAGATACCGTAATGTATGCTATTTGCTGATGATATTGTCTTAGTCGATAAAACGAAAGCTAGGGTAAATGCAAAATTGGAGTTATGGAGACAAACTCTAAAATCTCGAGGTTTTAGATTAAGTAGGACCAAAACAGAGTATATAGAGTGTAAAATCAGTAAATAGAGAATCCGATATTATAGTATTGTGACACTAGATGGTCAAGAAATATTGATGAGCAGTCATTTTAAGTACTTGGGTTCTATTATTCAAAATGATGGGGAGATCAATAGTGATATCAACTGTAGGATCCAAACCGGCTGGTTGAAATGGAGGAGCGCGATAGGAGTTTTATATGATCGTAATATTCTATTATGCCTAAAGAAAAAGTTTTATCGGACTGCTTTTAGGCCAACTTTGTTATATGGCACAGAATGTTGGGCTATAAAGAGATATCATGCCCAGAAGATGTGATAGCAGAGATGCGCATGCTTCGTTAGATGTGTGGTAACACAAGGAGAGATAAGGTGAGAAATGAGGATATTCGTACTAAGACAGGCATAACCTCTATAGAAGAGAAGATGAGAGAAAACTGTCTATGATGGTTTGGTCATGTGTGACGTAGACCTACAAATGCGCCAGTCCGACGAGTAGAGTGTATCAAATTAGGGCAAGTTAAAATAGCTCAGAGAAGACCAAAGAAAATATAGAGGGAGGTAATACGACAAGATATAGAGGCTAAAGGTCTTAGTGAAGGCATATTGCTCGATAGGAATGAGTGGAGAAAGTTGACCCATGTGCTCGATCCGGCGTAATTCTCTTTTGGTTCATGTAGACTACCCCAAATACTTGGGACAAATGGCTTAGTTGTTGTAGGGTAGTTTGCGGGGTTTAATAACTAATGGGTGAAAATCACTGATTTACTAATTTACTTGGTCAACTAATTAATAGGTGAAAATCACCTAGAGGGGAGAAGTGAATAGGTGATGTGTTAATCGAGTGTGGAATTTAAAAATTTACACTAACAAAACTCAACACACAAGTGATAACCAAAGAGTGAAGCCGAATTTCTGGTGAAAGGCTCTAAACTTCTCCTTAAGAATTCTCTTGATTAAGAGTTGAGGTGCATAATTTCTGTCTTATTTCAATAGAAGTGTAAGCACATTGTATTGGTCAGTTTCTGACCTCTTTGAGATCACGCAACGTGTCTGTCAGGCATCAAACAGGAGAGTGACATGTGGCCGCTTCTAGAACTTCCGAGCATGATTCCTTCATCATCTCAAACTCCAAGCAGCTCAGGTAATTAGAAGAAAGGGATAAAATCAGTTACATGTATCCTATCTATACACCAAATCTTCATGTGAACTCAACAGTTGTAGCCCGAGAATCAACCGCGCCTATAACTAGACGAAGACTACTAGATAAAGCTGGACTATCACCCAACCGGTTCAAACTGGATGTTTAGCTTTAACTGCCTCCATGATAAGTGGTCAAGTATTTAAATGTGATTATACTCCACAACTTTATCCAATAAACACAACCTGCATAAATAGGAGAGCCCTTCCACCATAGAAAGGGTTCGATCTCAGAAACCCTAACACAACAGAGAATGCAATACCATTGTAATCACCATTGTTATAGTTGATTTTCTCTCTCTCCCTTCATGGTTTTCTCCCATTTTCGTTTCCACATAACTTGTTGTTTCTGCGTTGCCTTTTCTAAGATTTATTTGATCCATCTTCATAATTTGGTGTGTGGATTAATTCCTTAAGAAATTACCCACAGTATTTGGTTCTTTCATTGAGAGCTATTCTAAATCCATACTCAGGATCTCTCTCCATCCAATGCCTTAACCGATTCTCTACCAGCCTCCCATGTTAGGTATGACTCCATTGAAGAAGAATGTCAACCAGGCTACAGCTGTCGCCCCCGCCGCTCCCGAAGGAAATGGGAAAACTATCAGAGTGACTAAGCCTACAGATCGTCGGCCCAACTATCCAACGTCCATATCTCCGATGCTAAATATTCTCATTCAAATCTCACATCGATGGAGGATGCAGGTCGCCGAACCTAAATCCCAGCTTAATAGCGAGCAACTCCTATTCGGGAAAGAAACACGAGGCGGTGTGATTGAGGTTCTACCTGTACACAAAATACAGAATTTCAGAACTTTAAAATAGAGATGTCCAAGTACTCAATACTACCGCAATAGCAAGTGGCTATGTGGGTCGTGATCCACAAAGAGAGACTAGGGATGGAAGCTTTTTAGTAAGTTCTCTTTTAGGCTATAAAGTATGGTTAAAGTTCTTCTTTAGTTCCTTAAAAGAAAAAGGAAAAATTGAGTTAAAGTTGAATTAGGAAGAAGATGGTAGATTAAGAAGATGGAGAAACTAGAAATGATATGTACAAAGAAATGAAAAAAGAGTGATAAAAGAAGGGGTAGATTGTGGTTTCTAAACTAAAGAATTAAAAGAAAAGAATCTAAAAGTTACTTACCTCCTTTGACCAAATGCTTACCTTGAATCTTTTGCAATGAAGTTACCTTGAAGTGAGGCGATCAACGTTTAGCCCATAAGAGTTGATTCCCGTCTCCTCCATATTATATCATCAAGACGTTGCAAGTATGAAGTGATACAGAATGAAACTCAAAATCTATCGCATGAGCTATCAGTGGCACTCGCAAAGGCAAGACTCTTTCGATGCTTTAAGACTCACTTGGATAGCAATTGGTACCAAAAGGAGAAAAGTAGAGAAGAAGAAGAAGAACAAAAGTAAAGTACATACAAAAGGGAAACTACAGATTCGATTTTATAACAATAAGAGAAAAGAAGAAAATCTTACACCGGTGTCACTCTCAGCACAATCTTCGTTCTCATTCTCCTATGAAACTCTGATCTCCTCTGATTTACATAAATTAAAACTAAAAATTACAGGAGAAGAAAGACAAAAACCTACACTACAAAGAATAGAAAAGAAGACTAAATTCTATCTCTGCATGGTTGCTCCCATTTACAGTGAAAAACCTGTCTTTTATAGGTAAAAACCAAGAGGGGAGAGGCATGAGAAGATAGGGGGAGCAAACGCTCCCCCAACTGAAGCAACAATGCCGCGAAAACACGGCTACTGCCGCGTTTCTGCGGCCTGGCTGTGGCCAGGTGGCCACAGCCGGGGAGTGGTGCCTCCTAGTTTCGCGTTCTAGTTTTATCTTCGACTGGATTTCTCGTTTCAGCTCCTGAATTTGACGAAACGGCCTTTGATCAATGGTTTTAACCGATTGATTTGAAAAGATATGTTTTTAACTGGTTTTCAACCGATCTGAACCGACCTGATCGGCCCTGATTTACTGACTTCAAATTAATTCTGCTTTAAATCAGAATTTGATGGGCTTTTGGGCTCGTTTCTCTTCCCTCTCCTTTAGGAATGGGCCTGCAAATAAATTAAACAATAATTAGGAAAAAGCATAGTTTATTCTATAATAAGTATGAGAATATGATAATGAATGTACAATATTAGCGACCGATCACATCCCTATACCTATCTTTTGCTTGTCCTCGAGCAAAACAACTAAACAAACAATTATTAGACCACTTTCGCAGGTCACGCGATTGCACTGAGTCTGTGCAACAAGCCGTTAAACCTCTAGGTTTTCCCTAACAGACAAGTTTTGTCTCATGAGGATTTTTAGTGGATTACACCTACAAAATCCGTAAAGAAAGAGAAAAATGTTAGTATTTTGAAAACACATTTTGAAAGAAAAATATTTGAAATATTCTTGTAAGTTTTAAGTAATCTATAAGTTATAGGAAAATTGAATTTTTCATTCCTAAACTTAGTCTCTATTCATAAATTTGTTATCAATCAAAGTAAGGAGTCAAATTGTACTTCTCATCTAGTCTATTACTTTACCCTAAGTCATATGGATCTTGTGATCGTGAAAATTTTAACTAAGGGTTCTTTAACTCTAACTCTCATGCCTTATTTATTTATTTTTTATATAGTTTTTAATTTTTGGTGGTAATATTCCTTAGTTCTATTAGGTTTTCTAATCTGCCCATGTAACGAGCCTTTAATTGATGACTCCCCAACCAAATGGTCTCAGGGCACCGGGTGAGAATACACCCCTAGGACTTAAGGACTCGAGCAAACAAGGCCACAAAACTTAGGATTTTATTATATGAACCGCTTTTAGGCGTGAATACTTATGCTTTATTAGGCACAAATACCCAGCTTAATCAGAGGATTTTATATATTTTTTCTCAAACTTATCTAATCATCTTTCTCATAAATACCAAGGCTTACTTAGGCTAAAGCACCTAGCTAATCAATAATTAAATCTGTTCATCTTCCATAGATATGTGATTGAGGCAAAACCTGCACACAAAATACGAGATTATAGAACTTAAAAAGAGAATGTGCAAGTGCTCAATTCTTCCGCTATAGCAAGTGGCTATGCGGGTCGTGATCCACAAGGAGGGTTTTGCGATAGAAGCGTTTACAGTTTTATTGAAATCTTATGAACACAAAACGAGAGTTCTTCTCTGTTTTTAAGTTAAAAAAGAAAGTTATGTTAATAGTTAAGAAGAAAGTGAGAGATGAAGAAGGTGGAAAAATCAGAAAACGATGAAAAAGCGTCTATGTACAAATGATTTGGAAAAAAGAATGAAAACGATTGGGAAGAAGTGGTGAAAGAAATCGTGTTGGCGATCTATACTATAGCGATAAAAGAAAAGAAAGAAAGTTAAGAATTACTTACCTAGTTTGGTGATGACTTACTTGGAAACCTGTGCTTGTTCTACCTTTACTTCGGAGGCGTTCAACGCATAGATCATAAGCTCGAGCTCAGTCCCCGTGCACATTATATCGTCAAGTCTAGCAAGAACGAAGTGATGCGGATCTTGGAAGAGGAGAACGTCTTCATGAACTATCGCTGGCTCTCACGTAGCTTAGTTATACTTGCTTTGGATTTCACTTGTAAACTCAACAAACACAACCAAGGTAAAGTAGAAAGAGGAAGAGGAAAGCAAAACAAAATACGAACATAAAAAGAAGCTTTTACCTTTATTAATTCAGAGACAATGGAAGAAAGGAGGAGGGTACATCGGTGTCACTCTCAACGTCAGCCTCTCTCTCTTACTTACATGAATCTTCCTCTAACCTAAGCTACATACAAATTACATAAAAAGAAAAGAAAAACCTAAACTACAAAGCATTAAAACTAGGCTAAATCCTAATCTGCATGGTCGTCCAATTTCAGCACAACAATTGCCCTTTTATAGGCCAAAAACCCAACAACCAAGATCCCGGGGAGGTCGGGGGAGCAAACGCTCCCCGTAACTCCCCAAGATTGTCGCGGAAACGCGGCCCAAGCCGCGTTTCCGCGGCCATGGTGTGGCCAGATGGCCACACCTGTTGGTGGGTCTCTCCGGGGGTTTCTTCTGGCTTTATCCTTTGTTGGTTTTGTCGTTTGAGCTCCGGATTCTGACGAAATGGCCTTGGATTCTTGGCTTTAACCGATCGATTCTGAGAGGATTCTTCTCAACCGGTTTCAACCTCTTGATTTTGCCCTGATTTTATGTGTGCGAATTAACTCTGATTTAATTCAGAATTCTGGTGGGCTTTTGGGCTCATTTCTCTTCATCTCCTTAAGGATTGGGCCTGCAAATAAATCAAACAAATAATTAGGAAAATGCAGGCTTTTATTCTAAAATAAGTATGGAAATGTGACATTAAATATGCAACATTAGTGACCAATCACACCCCCATACCTATCTTTTGCTCGTCCTCGAGCAAAACAACTAAACTATACTATGGATTATTAGACCATTTTCGCAAGTCGCGCGATTGCACTGAGCATGTGCAACAAGCCGTTAAACCTCTAGGTTTTCCTAGAGGATGAGTTTGTCTCGTGAGGGTTTTCAGCGGATTGCACCCACAAAATCCATAAAGAAAGAGAAATAAAGAGTTAGTATTTTCGAAAAGCATTTTGAAAGAGAAAAATATTTGAAATATGATTGTAAGATCTAAGCAATCTATAAGTTATAGGAAAACCGAATTTTTCATTCCTAAACTTAGTCTCTATTCAAAAATTTGTTATCAATCAAAGTAAGGAGTCAAATTGTACTTCTCATCTAGTCTATTACTTTACCCTAAGTCATATGCACCTTGTGACTATGAAAATTTTGACTAAGGGTTCATTAACTCTAACTCTTATGCCTTATTTTATTTGTATATATATATATATATATATATATATATATATATATATATATATTTTGGTGGTATTATTCCTTAGTTTAGGCTTTCTAATCTGCCCATGTAACGAGCCTTTAATTGATGACTCTCAAACCAGACGATCTTAGGGCACCAGGTGAGAAGACACCCCTAGGACTTAAGGACTCGAGCAAACAAGGCCACAAAACTAAGGATTTTATTATATGAACCTCTTTTAGGCGTGAATACTTATGCTTTATTAGGCACAAATACTCAGCTTAATCAGAGGATCTAATCATCTTTCGCATAAATACTAAGGCTTGCTTAGGCCAAAGCACCTAGCTAATCAATAATTAGATTTATTCATTTTTTTTTTACTTATCTAATCATCTTTCGCATAAATACTAAGGCTTGCTTAGGCCAAAGCACCTAGCTAATCAATAATTAGACTTATTCATTTTTTTTTATAAGGCATAAGAATCTTTGTTTTTGAACCCTAAGTGTGTAAGTGTATGAAGTGTGCATATTTCATCAAGGTAAAGATCAAGACTAAATTACTTTGACAAATTATCTTCCTAACTCTAAAAATCAAATAAATAATCTTATTTTGACCAAGTATAAGAAATCCTAATTTAGATTTTCCTATTCCTTAAAATTAACTTAATTTCTTACAAAAATAAATCAAAATATTGTTTCTATTTTTCAAAAAGTTTTTAAAAGTAAAGGAAAATGTTAAATTTTTTTTTATTTTAAAGAAAAAGAAAAGTTATGTTAGACCCTCCCCCACACCTATCTCATGCATTGTCCTCAATGTATGAATTAGTGCATAGATGCATGAAAAAGAAGAAAGGGAAGGAAAGTGTTACCTTATGGTGGTGGTTCCGGTGGTGGTCTGATTGGTCCACGAAACGCGGCCCAATCAACTTTTCTTGGGTCTCGGAGGAACCCACCAGAAATTACTTTAATATAACCCACTAAAAAGATGTATCCATAAAGGATCTTTATTAAATATTTAACCCCATCTAATTTCCATATTCCATAACAAATTTCGGAGTCAAATTTGTCAACCACCTCGTCCCAGAATGGAGTATGAAATGATAGAACAGTTGACTTGGACTCAGGAAGGACAGGAACTAATACCGACTCAGGAAGGTGACTTAAGTCAAGTAAAGGTTCAGGAGTCGAAATAGGTTCAGAAATTGGGTCCAAGTCAAGAAGTTGAAACTCCAGTCCACATGTATTTTTCAACAATGGAATGTGACCTAATATGGGTGATTCCAGTTCAGGAATGATAGGTGGGGGAATCAAAACTGACTCTAGAATATTATTCAAGTTTGGTAATAAAACAGGAGTCAATATTGATTCAGAAAGTTGAACTGGATCACATATGTGAGAATCTAGGTTACATATCTCATTGAGTTCAATATCAAAAAATGGAGAACTTGCTAATTTATCCATGGGATTTTCAAAATTGTAAAGTTGGTCAAGTTCAACATGATCCTCAAAGATGGGTGATTCAATTTCTTTATGAATTGGTACAGGATCCAATGTTGACTCCGGGAAAAGGTTGAAGTCTGGTGAAGATACCGGAGTCATAATCGAATCAGGAAATAGAATTGAATCACTAAGTTGGGGTTCAGAATCATAATCATTTTCAAGTTCTATTTCAGGAAAAGGAAAACTAGCCAAACTATCAATATCATTTGGAGTTTAGGGAAGTTCACATGGTTGTTCTGAAATGGAATCTTGATTTTCAAAACTACATGACTCTTCGGCTCTAACAGAATAGTTAGTGACATCAGGACGGTGGGAACGTAGAGATTCGACCATCATATCTATGTCACGATTACGAGTGTTTTGAGCCTAAGTCATGGCTTCAACCATCTTTTCATAGTTGATAGGTTCATTGTTTTGATGAAAAGATGAAGAATTGTCTTGAAAGTGGTAGTGAAATTGTGAGTCCATCAGATTTTGGGATTTGTGTTTGGACTCACGCATACTCATTTCCATAATTGATGGTTTCCTATTTGGACGGGTGGAACTGAGTATGAATCTTGAACATAATGTGGACTGGGTGGAGAAGGAGGGCAAGGTGGTTGGAAATTATGCTCGGGGGAGGTGAATCCCCACTGACTCGGTGAAGAGTTGAAATCATTATGGAAATTATAGTTATTAGATGGGGGGTATGGGTCATATTGATTCGGATAAGACCAATCTGGCACACTAGGTTGGTCAAAGTTATGATATGCCGGGTTGGTAATATCCGAAAATGAAGTCGGTGTGTAATATGGATTATTATTGTAGTTGAAAAAATTATTAGTATAGTCCATATCACACAATATAATACAAACAAAGAAAAACAAACAAATAAAAAAGAAAAAAATTCTAGCCTAAGTTAGGGTAGACTTAGGACCTAGACGACTCCTAACTGGTTAGACTGTCCACGGGAGGTATAATGTAGACTTTAACCACAAGCTAATCAGCCAGGTCAGGGCAAGATTGGTGGGAGGTTTTCCGTCAAAGACGTTCCTTTATTAAATAACCACCAACCTTCGGGCTTTCGGCCCTCAATCCCTTTCCTAGACACTGATTTTGCAGGAGTTAGATTCCAACATTTTCCCCCCTTAGGATAATCTCCTAATTGAGTCCGAGATGTCCCTAGGGCCAACGTCTACTCAATTTTAGTTAGGCTTGGGTTAGTGAGTGCTTGGAATGTGATTTTTGGGCTAAGGAAGGGTGATCAAATCCCCACCTTATCTTGTTAATGGGTTAGTGCCCTTAAGATCCATTTGTGCAAGTGTACAAGATATGTAAGATTCACTCAAAGCGATATAAATCAACCAAGAAGTGAGTCCTATGCTAAATGCAATGCATACGTACCTTGCTCCAGCACTCTTCAACAGTAAAAGTAAATGAATTGAAAAGACACGTGCCTAAAATGCAAACGTCTAATCAATTTTTAACTTTTGCAACAAACTTTTTACTGTTGATTATTAGCAGGTTTTTGTGATGGCATATAAGAAATAAATAATTGCAGCAAACTAGAATTTGCAAAGCTAGTAGCCCTGCAAAAACCTATTAGTAGTCAGCTCTTTATTGCCGCGGATCCGCGGCTTTTGCCGTGGAAACGCGGCAATTCAGAGGGCAATGGGTCTCTGCTTTCTAGAGCAGAGGCCCAATACCACTTGTATGTCACTGCAAACTTATTTTCCTACTTTGCTTGCCCTGTAACCTGCAACAGAGAAGAAAATTCGTTTAGTTCTAAAAAATTTGCAATAAAAATTCAGATTTCAATAAAAACCGTTTTACCCTCCCCGGCAACGGCGCCAAAATTTGATTGAGGCAAAACCTGCACACAAAATACGAGATTATAGAACTTAAAAAGAGAATGTGCAAGTGCTCAATTCTTCCACTATAGCAAGTGGCTATGCGGGTCGTGATCCACAAGGAGGGTTTTGCGATAGAAGCGTTTACAGTTTTATTGAAATCTTATGAACACAAAACGAGAGTTCTTCTCTGTTTTTAAGTTAAAAAGAAAGTTATGTTAATAGTTAAGAAGAAAGTGAGAGATGAAGAAGGTGGAAAAATCAGAAAACGATGAAAAAGCGTCTATGTACAAATGATTTGGAAAAAAGAATGAAAACGACTGGGAAGAAGTGGTGAAAGAAATCGTGTTAGCGATCTATACTATAGCGATAAAAGAAAAGAAAGAAAGTTAAGAATTACTTACCTAGTTTGGTGATGACTTACTTGGAAACCTGTGCTTGTTCTACCTTTACTTCGGAGGCGTTCAACGCATAGATCATAAGCTCGAGCTCAGTCCCCGTGCACATTATATCGTCAAGTCTAGCAAGAACGAAGTGATGCGGATCTTGGAAGAGGAGAACGTCTTCATGAACTATCGCTGGCTCTCACGTAGCTTAGTTATACTTGCTTTGGATTTCACTTGTAAACTCAACAAAACACAACCAAGGTAAAGTAGAAAGAGGAAGAGGAAAGCAAAACAAAATACGAACATAAAAAGAAGCTTTTACCTTTATTAATTGCAGAGACAATGGAAGAAAGGAGGAGGGTACATCGGTGTCACTCTCAACGTCAGCCTCTCTCTCTTACTTACATGAATCTTCCTCTAACCTAAGCTACATACAAATTACATAAAAAGAAAAGAAAAACCTAAACTACAAAGCATTAAAACTAGGCTAAATCCTAATCTGCATGGTCGTCCAATTTCAGCACAACAATTGCCCTTTTATAGGCCAAAAACCCAACAACCAAGATCCCGGGGAGGTCGGGGGAGCAAACGCTCCCCGTAACTCCCCAAGATTGTCGCGGAAACGCGGCCCAAGCCGCGTTTCCGCGGCCAGGCCACACCCTGTTGGTGGGTCTCTCCGGGGGTTTCTTCTGGCTTTATCCTTTGTTGGTTTTGTCGTTTGAGCTCCGGATTCTGACGAAATGGCCTTGGATTCTTGGCTTTAACCGATCGATTCTGAGAGGATTCTTCTCAACCGGTTTCAACCTCTTGATTTTGCCCTGATTTTATGTGTGCGAATTAACTCTGATTTAATTCAGAATTCTAGTGGGCTTTTGGGCTCATTTCTCTTCATCTCCTTAAGGATTGGGCCTGCAAATAAATCAAACAAATAATTAGGACAATGCAGGCTTTTATTCTAAAATAAGTATGAAAATGTGACATTAAATATGCAACATTAGTGACCAATCAATATGTTTTTTCTTTTTTTTTTAATAAGGCATAAGAATCTTTGTTTTTGAACCCTAAGTGTGTAAGTATATAAGGTGTACATATTTCTTCAAGGTAAAGATTAAGACTAAATTACTTTCACAAACTTTCTTCCTATCCTTAGAAATCAAACAAATAATCTTATTTTGACCAGGTATAAGAAATTCTAATTATGATTCTCCTATTCCTTAAAATTGACTTAATTTCTTACAAAAAAAATGTCAAAATATTGTTTCTATTTTCAAAAAGTTTTTAAAAGTAAAGAAAATGTTAATAATTTTTATTTTCTCTCTCTTTTTTTTATAAAAAGAAAAACCTAAGTTATGTTAGACCCTCCCCCACACCTATCTCATGCATTGTCCTCAATGTATGAATTAATGCATAGATGCATGAAAAAGAAGAAAGGGAAGGAAAATATTACCTTAAGGTGGTGGTTCCGGTGGTGGTCTGATTGGTCCATGAAAAGTAGCCCAATCGAATTTTCGTGGAGTTCGGAGGAACCCACCAGAAATCTCACTTATATAACCCACTAAAATGATGTATATATGAACGATTTTTATTAAAAATTTAACCCCATCTAATTTTCAAATTTCATAATTAATTTCAGAGTCAATTTTGTCAACCGCCTTGTCCCAAAATGGAGTATAAAAAGATGGAATAATTGACTTGGACTTAGAAAGTACGGGAACTAATACCGACTCAGAAAAGTGACTTAAGTCAAGTAAAGGTTCAGGAGTCGAGATGGTTCAAGAAGTAGGTCCAAATCAAGAAGTTGAAACTCAAGTCCACATTCATTTCCTAACAATGGAATGTGACTTAATATTGGTGATTCAAGCTCAAGAATGACAGGTATGAGAATCAAAACTGAATCTATAATATTACTCAAGTCGGGTAACAAAATAGGAGTCAATATTAATTCGAGAATTTGAACTGGATCACAAATTTGAGAATCTAAGACACATTTCTCATTGAGTTCAATTTCATAAAAATGAGAACTTACCAATTTCTCAATGGGACTTTCAACAGTATGAAATTGGTCAAGTTCAATATGATGATCATAAAAGATTGGTGATTCAATTTCATGATGATTTGGCACAGCATCTAATGTTGACTCGGGAAAAAGATTGAAATCAGGTGAAGACACCGGAGTCATTATTGAATCAGGAAGTAGAATTGAATCATCAAGTTGAGGTTCAGGATCATATTCATTCTCAAGTTCAATTTCAGGAAAGGGATAACTTGCCAAACTGTCAATGTTATTTTTAAAATTTAGAGTTTGGGCAAGTTCAAATGGTTGTGCTGAAATGGAATCTTATTTTTCAAAACAACATGATTCTTTGGCTCTAACTGATTGGTTAGTGACATCAGAAATGGTCAAACGGTGAGAACGGAGAGTTTGGACCATCATATCTATGTCATGATTACGAGCGATTTGAGCCTGAGTCATGGCTTCAAGCATCTTTTCATAATTGATTGGTTCATCATTTTATTGTGATTGGACTTGAAAAGATGAATTGTTGTTTTGGAAGTTATGATGAAATTGTGAGTCCGTCAGATTTTGTGATTGTTGCTTGGACTCAGCATACTCATTTTCAAGATTGATGGTTTTCTATTTTGAACTGGTGGAACTGAGTATGAATCTTGAAAATATTGTGGACAAGGTGGATAAGGTGGACAAGTTGGTCGAAAATTGGCTCAGGGGAGATGAATCCCCATTGACTCTGTGAAGAGTTAAAATTATTCTAGAAATTATGGTTATGAAATTGGGGGCATGGGTTATATTGATTCGAATAAGACCAATCCAGCACACTAGGTTTGTTAAAGTTATGATATGCCGGGTTCGTAATATCCCAAAAAAAGGTTGGGGTGTAATATGGATTACCATTAAAATTGGAAAAATTATTGTTATAAGCCATATCACACAATAAATGTTAAACACAAACAAAGAAAAACAAACAAATAAGCAAACAAATAAAAAGAAAAAAATTCTAACCTAAGTTAGGGTAAACCTTAGACCTAGACGACTCCTAACTGGTTAGACTGTCCACTGGGGGTATATTGTTGAATTTGACCACAAGTTAATTAGCCAGGTAGGGGCAAGATTTTGGGAGGTATCCGCGCAGAAGCGACGAGCCTAATTAAGTCAAACCACCAGCCTTCGGGGTTTCGCCCCTCAATCCCCAACCTTAGTCACCGATTTGGCAAGAGTCAGATTCAAATCAACTTCCCCCTTAGGTCAGCCTCATATTTGAGTCTGAGATGTCCCTAGGGCCAACGTCTACTCAGTTTTAGTTAGGCTTGGGTTAGTGAGTGAGGAGATTGTTTGTGGGCTAAAGGAGGGTAATGACTTCCCCACTTTGTCTTGTTTATAGGACAAGCCCTTAAATCAATTTAGTGCACTGTACAAGAAAAGCAACACTTAAGCATTGTAAACAATCCAAAAGTTTCTTATACTAGATGCTATGCACACGTATTCTTGCTCCAGCACTCTTCAACAGTAATGTAAAATGTAAACGAATTAGACACGTGCCTGAATGAAAGTCTAAACTGCTTTTAGCATTTAACAAACATCATTTTACTATTGTGTTAGAAATGTATATACAGTGAGTCAAAAAAGGAAATAAATAGTTATAGATATTAAACTTTACAATTCAGCTAACCTGCAGAAAATACAGGTTAGTAGTTCACTCAGATTGCCACAGGAATGTAGCAAATCTGAGGGCTTCTTGGCTCTGCTTTCTTGAGCAGAGTCCAAGGCCACTTATATGTCCACTGCAGCAAAAATTCCTTGTTGTTAAATCTGTACACCAAAAACAAAGAAGAAGGTTAACCAAAATGTAAACTTTAATGAGAATTACTTACCGTCTCTCCAAGCAACGGCGCCAAAATTTGATTGAGGTTCTACCTGCACACAAATTATAGAATTCAGAACTTTAAAATTGAGATGTGCAAGTACTCAATACTACCGCAATAGCAAGTGGCTATGCGGGTCGTGATCCACAAAGAGGGACTAGCGATGAAAACTTTTTAGTAAGTTCTCTTTTAGGCTACAAAGTATGGTTAAAGTTCTTCTTTAGTTCTTTAAAAGAAAAAGAAAAAATTGAGTTAAAGTTGAATTAGGAAGAAGATGGTAGATTAATAAGATGGAGAAACTAGAAATGATATGTACAAAGAAAAAGAAAATGAGTGATAAAAGAAGTGGTAGATTGTAGTGTTCTAAACTAAAAATTAAAAGAAAAGAATCTAAAAGTTACTTACCTCCTTTGGCCAAATGCTTACCTTGAATCTTTTGCAATGAAGTTACCTTAAAGTGAGGCGATCAACGTATAGCCCATAAGAATTGATTCCCGTCTCCTCCACATTATATCATCAAGACGTTGCAAGTATGAAGTGATACAGAATGAAACTCAAAATCCATCGTCATGAGCTATCGGTGGCACTCGCAAAGGCAAGGCTCTTTCGATGCTTTAAGACTCACTTGGATAGCAATTGGTACCAAAAGAAGAAAAGTTGAGAAGAAGAAGAAAAAGAACAAAAACAAAGTACATACAAAAGGGAAACTACAGATTAGATTTTATGACAATAAGAGAAAAGAAGAAAATCTTACACCGGTGTCACTCTTAGCACAAGCTTTATTCTCATTCTCCTATGAAACTCTGATCTCCTCTGATTTACATAAATTAAAACTAAAAATTACATGAAAAGAAAAACAAAAATTTACACTACAAAGAATGAAAAAGTGGACTAAATTCTATCTCTGCATGGTCGCTTCCATTTACAGTGAAAAACCTGCCTTTTATAGGCAAAAACCTAGAGGGGAGAGGCGTGAGAAGATAGGGGGAGCAAACGCTCCCCCAACTGAAGCAACAATGCCGCGAAAACGCAGCTATTCTGCGTTTTCGCGGCCTGGCTGTGGCCAGGTGGCCACAGCCGGGGAGTGGTACCTCCTGGTTTCGCGTTCTGGCTTTATCTTTAGCTGGATTTCTCATTTTAGCTCCTGAATTTGATGAAACGGCCTTTGATCGTTGGTTTTAACCGATTGATTTGAAGAGATATGCTTTTAATTGATTTTCAACCGCTCTGAACCGACCTAATCTGCGCTGATTTACTGACTTCGAATTAATTCTGATTTAAATCAAAATTTGATGGGCTTTTGGGCTCGTTTCTCTTCCCTCTCCTTTAGGAATGGGCCTGCAAATAAATAAAACAATAATTAGGAAAAAGCAGAGTTTATTCTATAATAAGTATGAGAATATGATAATGAATGTGCAATATTAGCGACCGATCACGGTGCTAGGTACAAATCCCTTATAAAATGCTCAAGTTGAAGGTGAGTGGGATTCCGATAAACCTAGAGTAAATTATGAATAATAACAACTATATTATTTAGTTTGTAGAAAATTGATGATGCTTTCCACCCTGCGAAAGCGGATGGAGGACAGCAAACAGAGATGATCCGACTTCACGAGTCGACTGATCATGAAAAAGATGTAGAGATCCGTGTCCAGACACGCAAACAGGTCGAGTTACTGTGGAAGTCACAATCTTCTCCTCCTGTAGAAGGAAATGCACAGATTCCCTCATCACTAATGCGCACTCGGGAATCCGAGCACTCCACCGGAAGCTCAAGGCACAATTGATCAGAGGCCTACGATGATGCTGCGAATTCTGGGGACTCAGGGCGTCCCTAAACCCCGAAGTTCCCTTGCATAAAGGACATCGCAGATCTAGTCCAGAAGCGGCTCAACCAAATGAGCCAGTAGTTTTCGAAAGGGATGGAGTACAATGGCTTGAGGCCCTCTGACTCTCCACTATCGGGGGAAATCACCAAGCTTAACTTTCAAGAAAAGTTCGTGATGCCGACATTCGATCACCATTCGGGAACCTCTGACACGCTCCTACATCTTCGTCAGTACCATGACAAAATGGAGATCTATGCTCACGATGACCTTCATCTCTATTGAGCATTCCCGTCCAGCCTTAAGGGAGCCGGCTACCATTGGTTTTACTTGCTCCCGAAGAATTCGCTCTAGAGCTTCCATGATGTGACTGACATATTTTACAACCAGTTTGATTCTCAGAGAAAATTCCAGTGGAGTAGCAACCATCTCCTTACGGTCAAGATGAAGTTCGGAGAGAGCCTAAAAAACAACGTCAATTTCTTTTAGAGCCAGATGGCCTTAGTATACACTTGTAATGAGGACGTAGTCGTTGCCGCCTTCATCAGCTTGGCTGCAGGTCACTAACCCATTCTACAAATATCTAGTAAAGAATGATGTCACCAAGATGTGGAATATGCTTGTCCAGGTGTAGAAGTACATACAGATTGAAGAGGTGACCCAGGCTGCCTCCGGTCATCCCCCGAGACAAGGTCCCGAGGTCGAAAAGCCCAAGCCACAGTTCCCCCTGAGGAAGATCCTAAGCCATAATTCCTTTGCTGTACATAAGCCTACCAGGTGCGCTACCAAACCCAGCAAGGGGAGTGAAGCAGAGTCCAACCATGTTCCGTTTAAGGTACCCATTGATCATATTTTCAACACAATCACAAACCAACCTTGGGTCAGGCGTCCAACCAGACCGCTTTCATCGAACCGGAGGGGATCTGGGTCCAATGACTACTATGCCTTCCACGAAGGGAGGGGCCACCTCACGGTGGATTTTTGAAACCTCTGACTTCACCTGTAGGATTTAGTCAACGAAGGATATCTCTAAGAATTCATCCTCAACCCAGGACTACCCTCGAAGATTATAGTGCAGAGGCAGCCAGAGACCATAGACAAACGTGCAGGCAGCACCCTCGTCCAATATAAGGAGGTAAAAGTTATCTTCAGAAACTCCCTGGTAGAAAGCACAATCACCAAGGAGAGAACCCTCTACGTCAATGAAGCCTGGAGAGACAACTACTCAATAGTGGTGACTCACCCACCCATATCTCCTTGCAGGCCAGTCTTTTCTCGAAAAAAGACTCCCATTTCATGTACTTCCTACATAATGATGCTTTGGTCATGCCCGTACATATTGGTTGCTACAAAGTGTCGAAGATCTTAGTTGATGGGGGAGTAGTGTCAACATCCTTTATGACCATGCTCTACATCAAATGGAGGGCACTCCCGAGCTGGCCCAAAAGTTGATCATCCACATAGACCCATTCACTCCTCTATGAATTCGACAGGAGTGAGGCCCCTGTCCCCAGCACAGTCAAGTTCTCGGTCCATGCAGATCCATTTAATGTTGTCACATATTTTTGTATCCTTGATGTCCACTCACCATACAATGTCATCTTTGGGAGATCATGGATCCACATGATCAGAGTAGTCCTGTCCACCCATCATCAACTGCTAAAGTACCCTATACCATCTAAAATGATCAGCATTATCGGTGACCAAGTGATGGCTAGGACGGTCGCTGCGGTAGCCCGAAAGAAGTCAGGCTGGGTGCAAAGGACCTCCCGAGCATGCTCTTATGAAGAATCCCCTATGGATAAGAAGTAGAAGAGGATTGCTGATCAATAGCAATCGTAGTTGGCGAAAGCCGAGATCCCGACTCACCCAATAAGTCAAAGAATCCCAATGGCAGGACTGAGAAGGAGCCTGAAACATTCAGTGTGGACCCATATCACCTAGAACAGACACTCTGAATCGGCTCTAACCTGCACCCGTATGAGAAGACATTGTTCAAACAATTCTTGTCAGAGAATTTAGATGTTTCATGTAGTCCCACCACCAACATGCAGGGAATTGATCCGGAGGTCATCTGTCATAAAGCTTTCCATCAAAACGGATGCCAAGCCAGTGAAGTAGAAGCCAATAAGAATAAAAAAAGAAAGGAGTCATGCCATCAGCGATGAAATTGATTGCCTACTTCAAGCTGGCTTCATACAATTGACGTTCTACCCCAACTGGATCTGTAATCCCGTCCTCATGAATAAAAAGGATGGAAAATGGAGAGTCCGCATCGACTTTACCAATCTCAATGAAACTTGCCCGAAGGACAATTACCCCTCCCCCCCCCCCCCCCCGAGGATTGTCCAACTAGTAGAGGTGACGACAGGCCACGAGCTCCTCAGCTTCATGTACGCTTATTTCGGCTACAATCAAACAAAAATGCACCTACTTCACTACCAGTTGGAGAATCTACTACTACAAGATAATTTAGTTTGGACTCAAGAACGCTGGGGCCACTTTCCAGTGAATGGTCAACAAAGTCTTCAAGGATTTGATCGGGGGCACCATCGAAGTATATGTTAATGATATGTTGGTAAAGAGAGTACAACACATGAATCACCTCTAACACCTAGTCAAAGCCTTTGATCTCCTGAGGCAATACAAGGTGAAGCTAAACCTCGAGAAGTGCACATTCGAGGCGGCCTCTGGAAAGTTTTTGGGATATCTGGTCACTCAACGGGGCATCGAAGCCGACCCCGACTAGATATCTGCAATCTTAAATATGAAGTCACCTACTTGTGTGAAGGAAGTCTAAATGATGAATAGATGTCTTGCAGCCCTCAATCGATTCATCAGCTGATTCACGGACAAATGCAAGCCATTTTTCCAAGCCTTGAAGAAGAATGGGGCCAACTTCCGCTGGAACGAGGAATGCGAGACAACCTTCCAAGGATTAAAAAAATACTTGGCTGCACCAACCTTACTGTCAAAGCCTTCCTCAAAGAGACGCTATACCTGTACTTCACCATATCGGATTCAACCATGAGTGGAGCCTTGGTTCGAGAAGACAAAGGCATTCAGAAGCAGGTGCATTACGTCAAGCACTCCATGCACAGCCTGCAAACCTGATACCAAAGGCTAGAGAAGTTAGTACCCACCCTCTTCATCATCTTAAGGAAGTTTAAACACTACTTTTAAACCTTTTCGATTATAGTCCTCACAGAACAGCCCCTGAGAAGCATTGTAGAAAACCTAGAAGAAAACCCAGAAGCAACTGGGAGGATATCAAAATGGTCATTGGAGATAAGGCCCTACGGACTTAGATATGAACCAAGGACAGTGATCAACTAGGTCTTAGCTGACTTTACAGCTGATTTCACCTCGGGATCTATAGAGCAAGCTGACTTACTAGAGGGTCCTAAACATGGATAAAGCTTCAAATAGTAAGGGCGCAGGCATCAGGATCGTCCTGACTACTCTAGAAGAATCCATCATCGAGCAGTCCTTTACCCTTGAAATTAAAAAATTTTACACTAATAAAATTAATCACAAGTGATATCCAAAGAGTGAAGATGAATTCCTGGCGAAGAGCTCTAGAACTTCTCTACAAGATTCCTCTAGATTAAGAGTTAAGGTGCTTCAATAGAACTCTTGGATTGATATAAGTATTTGAACTCTTGGATTGATATAAGTATAAGTACAATATCAAGCATGTATAGATGAACAATAATAACATTGTGAGATATAAAGAGAGTAGTGTTGTGTGAGATAGCCAGACACACACAAGGATATGTTTCAAGTTCGAGCCACTTGCTTTAGGTCCCCGCTTTCTCCGCGTGAAGGATTTCTACTATCTCCACTAAGGAACTCTACAAAGGATACAAACCTCAATCCTCTATACAAGAGGGGGCACAAAGCCAATTATCTCTACACAAGAGATGGGCACAAAGCCAACTCCTCTACACAAGAGGGAACCGCAAACCCAAGGCACAAACCCAAGAAAATAAGGGTACACCACTTAGTGACCACAAAGATCACAAACAACACCTTTCATACTACAAGATCCTAGAGGATAGACTTTGCAATGAATAACTCAAGCTCATGAGAAAACAAAGATTTTGGAAATGAAACACAAAAGAAAATACTTGGGAAACTTCTTGAATGATATAGAAATTGGAAACTTGAAACTAGAATTTACTAAAACTTGTCTTCTTTGATTTTCCAAAAACTTTGAAACAAATGAACAGATGTAGATTTGAAGCTAAAAAATGTGTTAAAAACATTTTAGAAAATGGAAAAAAGGCTCTCTAAAATTAGGTAAAAATCCTCCTCAAAATCTTAGTAAAAAGCAGTCCAAAACACCCATATTAATAGTCATAGAAAAACTAGCCGTTGGGATCTAAACACAGGCCAGATGCGCCTATTAATCCACCATCAATGGTAAAATTTTTGATCGTTGGGGTTTGCCAATCGACCGAGAAAACCTGAGAGCACTGCAGAGTTGGACGGTCGACCGATCAATAGGCCAATCTCTATTGTCGGTTGACCATCAGGTCGACCGAGCTCCCATAATATTGAGTTGTACATATCTGTGCATGTCGGTCGACCATTCGATCGATCGGCAGGGCAAATGAGCTCTTTTGTCGGTTGACCGTGCGATCAACCGGCTTAGCCTAAAAACATAAAATAAATAGTATTTTTAGACATCTTTTAAAACCCAATTAAATTCTCATAAATTTCACAAAAATAAGTTCATGTAAATAAAATAGAGCATAAATATGTGTGATAAAAAATCACAACATATTACAAATATGTGAACTTATTTTTGAGATGAAGAATTTCAATCTAGAAACCAAAACCGTATTTTCTGAAGACCTAACTTTAAATGAACTAGTTTTTCCAAAATTTCATAATACAAAAACAAGTTGTTCAAATATATTTGAAGCTCAACAGCGTATGTATACACAAACAAAATGACTTATTTTTGATGAAATACGTTTTATAAACCAATACACGAAACGTGAACCGATTAAACTTAAACTAAACTTTTGTGTATGTTTGTAAGATTAAGGAATCAAAACAAATCTATTCTTTACAAGAGATCTAAACTCACCAACTCTAGACTCAAATCTTCTTGTAGATCTTCTTCTTCAAGTAAACTTGATCCAAACTTTATTCTCCGAGCTAGACTCCAATTTTGAGTGCTTGATGTGATCTTTTGGCTTGAGCTAGTGAATCATCACGTGACAACTTCAAACCAGACTCGGAGTCTTTAGTGAAGCTAAACATCAACTAAGATCTTGATCAATATCTAAAATTTAGACACAATAAGATTATTACTATAACTACATGGTTAGTCATCATCAAAACTAGAGTGATGGACCTTTAGGCCGACTTCGCGAACTTGGGGGCAGCCAAGGAGTTCCAGTTTATACGAAAAATCCCCATAGAGCACATCGCCTACCCTAGAATCTAGCAAATAACCAGGGAAGTCCTATGCCTTGATACCTCGCCATGGTGGAGGGAACCCATTATCTCCTACTTGAAAGATGGAACACTTCCCAATGACAGGACATAGGCACGGAAGCTCCAACATTTGGCTACCAAATACAAACTTCTCGAGATGTGTTATACAAAAAATCATACTCTGAGCTCCACTCTGACCTGTATTTGAGGTGTCTTCAGCCAAATGAAGCTCAAAAAGTAATGCAAAAAATACACGATGAAGACTACAAGAACCATGCGGGAGGACGCTCCCTCTCCTAAAAAGTCATCAACCAAGGGGATTACTGGCTCAAAATGTTTGACGATGCCAAGGGTTCATGAAGAAGTACCCGCAACGTCAATGGTTTACTCCAGTATCAAGTAGGCTGAGCACAGACCTCCACACTTTGTGCAGTCCTTGATCCTTCATGAAATGTGGGTTGTTTGTGGTTGGACCACTCCCCCGAGCACAGTCTCAGCTGTGATTCCTGCTGGCACCACAGACTATTTCACCAAATGGGTTAAGGCAGTACCACTCTCCAAAGTCAACGAGTAGCAGATTGTCAAGTTTCTCTGACAGAACATAGTGTGCAACTTCGGACTCTCCCACACTATCACCTCTAATAACGGAACAAAATTCGCCAGCACATAAGTAGCCAACTTTTGCGCCAAATACAAAATAACCCATCGATTCTCCTCACCTTAATCTTCAAAGCAATGGACATGCAGAAATTAGCAACCTCACAATCCTCGATAACATGTGCAAAAGTGTAGATAAAGCTAAAGGTAAGTGGGCAAAGAAACTCTCTAGAGTACTCTAGGCCTACAGGCCACCAAACGTGTCCCAACTGGAGAAACCTTCTTCCTGTTAGCATATGGAATAGAGGCGATCACCTCGGTCGATATCAGCATGCCGACACTGAGAGTGGAAGGAATGGTCCATGACTAGAATGATGCTCTACTCTGCTTGATGCTAGATCGCTAGGAGAAAAGGCAACAATAGGCCCAAATCCACATCGTGGCCTATCAACACAAAATTCGGGCCGCTCACCACAAGAAGGTGAACTCTTAGGAGTTTCAAGTCAGCGACCTGGTCTTGAAAAGCATGATTCAGACCACGTGACCGAGGGATCAATGAAACTTGGGACCCAACTAGGAGTGTCCCTACACCGTTGTTGCTCGGGGAGACAGGGGGTCGTACACCTTAGCCGACCAGAATGGGAGCTAACTTAAAAAGCAATGGAACTCTTTTCACTTGAGCCATGTAACATCGATGAAAAGATCTTCTTTTGCTGCCTTATTTGCATTACACTAAAGCCTAATACCTGCCCCGCATATCATGCATACTCCTCGTAGCCTATATTGGTTTTTACCCTGACAGCAACCCCACGAGAAGCCTCCTGAAAGATGGAAGCTCGTCCATACTGGATGTTTGGAGCTAGCCTATAATAATATATAACCTGATAGCCGCCTGAGCAGTCTCGAAGCCTATATGGGTTTTCATCCTGATGGTGACCCCTCGGGGAGCCCCTGAAAGATGGAGGTTCTCCATGTCGGATGCTCAGAACCAGCCTATAATAGGATATACCCTAATGGTGCCCGGGTAGTCTTGCAGACTATATGGGTCCTCACCGTGACGGTGATCCCTCGGGAAGCCTCCTAAAAGACGTTGGCTCGCCCATGCCGAATGCTCAGAGCCAGCCTATAATAGAATATACTCTGATGGCCACCCAGCAGTCTTGCAGCCTATATGGGTCCTCACCCTGATGGCTATCCCTCGGGGAGCTTTTTGAAAGACAAAGGCTCGCCCCATGTTAGATGCTTGGAACCAACCTATAATGGAATATACCCCAAAGGCTACCTGAGCAGTCTCGCAGACTATATGGGTCTTCACCATAATGGCGACTCCTTGGGGAGCCTCCTGAAAGATGGAGGCTTGCTCATGCATGATGTTTAAAGCTAGTCTCTAATAGGATATACCTTGATGGCCGCCTAACCAGTCTCCCAGCTTATATGGGTTTTCACCCTAACGGCGACCCCTTGGGGAGCCTGCTGAAAGACGAAGGCTCGCCCATTCCGAACGCTCAGAGCCAACCTATAATTGGATATATCCTGACGGCTGCCCGAGAGGTCCCACAGCCTATATGGGTCTTCACCCTGATGATGACACCTCGGGGAGCCCCCTGAAAGATGGAGGCTCGCCCCAGCCGGATGCTCAAGCCAGCCTATAATGGGATATCCCCTGATGGCTGCCCGAGCAGTCTTACATCATACTTGGGTCCTCACCCTGATCGCGACCCCTCGGGGAGCCCCCTGAAAGACAGAGGCTCACCCATGCCGAATGCTCGGAGCCAGCCTATAGTGGGATATACTCTGATGGCTGCCCGAGCAATTCCACAGCCTATACGGGTCTTCACCCTAACGGCGACCCCTCGGAGAACCTCTTGAAATATGGAGACTCGCCCATGTCGGATGCTCTGGGCCAGCCTATAATGGGATGTATCCTGCTGATCGCCAGAGCAGACACACAACCTACATGGGTCCTTGCCCTAATGGGGACCTCTCGGGAGGAGGCTCTCCCATGTCGGATGCTCAGAGTTAGCCTACCAACAGGATCTACCCCGACGGCCACCTGAGGAAGTCAACAATCTTCCCCATGTCATACCCAATTGCCAAACTGACAACACTACTTCAAAGCTTGGGGATTCTCCTACTCATGTAACATTCACAGGTCTTGGGGGAGCAAAACCCCATTCGAGAACTATATTCCAAATTGTCCTAAATAATTAGAAACCTAAACAGCTCCTCGAGCGAATGCAAAATCACAATCAACGAACAAGGCAAGATCCAAACAATATTGTCATGAAAAAATTCTTTGCTTTATTATAAAGTTTTATTGATTACATCCATCCTCTTACAAGTATGATTACATCTAACAAGCATAATACAAGTCCTATTACAAGTATGTTTCTTCCTGAGAGAAAAAATAGTTATGCCCTCTGTTGCACTCCTAACATGTCTAGAGACAGCTCATAAACAACAATCCATCATGGTTGGGATGGCAATGAAACTAAGAACTCTCTGAAAGACACTAGCAGGGAGATCTCGCCTCAAACTGAAGATTGAATCCCGCAAGGCGAGAAGGATATCAAGGCCTAAATCATAACTTGGGAGCCGTGGCCGACAAGGCAGTGACACCTCATAAGAGTACAGATGGCCGGCCTCAGAGACCGAAACCGACATCAAATTCCCTTATGCTTCCTGCTCTATGTTCGCTGCAAGGAAAGAAAAGAGGGTCAGGCCCCAACCCTACCTAGTCTGTTCGGGTCGGAGTCTAGACTTGCAGACCAAGCAAAAGCTGGAGCATTCCCTATCCCTCTAAGTAGCTGGGTGTTCGCGATTTGAAATTCATGAAAAACTCCATCGTTGTTGAATCACGTACAAGTTATAAAACCTAAACTTACTAAAATCTTTTTGGCAAAGTGTGTAGTGGCAAGTATAGGATCGAATCCACAGAGACTTGTTCTTGAAATTTTAGTTATTAAAAATCTCACTTTTATCTTATTCTAGTTGAGAAATCCCTTGGATGAAGGTTGGAATTTTGTTTTTTTAAAAATAAATAAATAAATAAAGATCTTGAAGAAGAAAGTAAAAGAAAAATAAAAATATGAAGAAAGCAAAAGAAGAAAGAAATACTAACCTTTTTGCGAAGATTTGAATACCCAAAATAAGGAAAAAAAAGAAATTAAAAGATTGGTACGAAGGGAAGAGGAAGATGAACCAGTGAACTTATTTCTTATCGTCGCCTTGTTGTCTCTCTCCTCCAAGCGATGCTGAAACAAAAGAAGCTAATAAAAGAAAAGAGATGACTTCATGGAATCAAATATGAAAGAAAAGAATATCAAAAAAAAAAAGAGAAAATTAAAGAAAAACTTAGACTGAACACCGCAAGATCGTGAAGAAGAATTCTGAATTTTATTCCATAAGCATCAAATACAAAACTCTTGACCTCTCCAATCTCGCATTACAACGCTCAAAACTTTCTTTTTCTAGCTTTTCAGCCCTCTGGTGTTCCCTCATCTCTCAATGAATACATGTATTTATAGGAAAAATAATGATAAGGGAGAGTGTAGGGAGATAGGAAGAGTTGGCTATTTTTAAATTTCAATCTTCCCCTCATCTCCATACTGAATTTATCCAGAATTCTGTTCTGCAGCTTGATGGAGTGTTGATTGCTGAATATTGCTTAACAGATGATAGAATTTGAAACAGTGATCAACATAAGAGTTGTAACCCTTTGAATCCTCTTTCTGGATCATCTTGAATCATCAGATTTGAGATTCTATAGTGAAAGTTATGATTCAAATACTAAAATGTATCAAGTCAGAATCTGAGTCAAACTTGCTTCATCCCATCCGTTGATCTTCTCTGTATTTGATATTATCCTCGGTTGATCTTTAGCTAACCAAAATGGATTTATAGAAATCTGAATTTTACCAGTTTCTATTTGGTGTTATCTTTCTGATTTGCTCTGATCTTCAGCTGAATATTTCCCCAAATCCTTGATTTGTTCTAACTAGATCTGGGATCATCCTCAGCTAACCAAATAAATCCAGTTAAATCTGATTTTAACTGATATTTATTTAGTTTAATCCTCTTTCTCTTCATTATTATCTTCTGCAAAATAGATATTTAAGATAAGAAAATTAGCAGATTTATTACATGATAAATGTAGGAGTGTAATGAAAAGAATGCAAAATATGTGTACGATCACACCCCCACACCTATCTTTTGCTCGTCCTCGAGCAAAACAAAACTAACCTAAGATTTTTATTAGACCACTTTTGCAGGTCACGCGATTGCACTTAGCATGTGCAACAAGCCTTTAAACCTCCAGGTTACCCCTCTAGAGGAGGAGTTGTAGTCTCATGAGGGTTTTCAGTGGATTACACCCACAAAATCCATAAAGAAACTGTTGGCCCAAGGTTACAATCACATGTTTTATTGAGTTTTGATGATTACAAAACATATATAGTTATTTGTACTAATCATGTTTAATGTTTAGTGTGTTTCAGGGTTCTAAGGATTTATGAAGTGTTCTTCCCTAAAGGAAGGTTGGTTTGACTCAAGTTGGTTCATTTCGGGTTCCAAATATCAAGCTATTCAAGTTCACATGGAGAAGCCAACTTGAAGACTTTGTAGTCACCTAGAACCTATGTAAGAGTTAGTTTGTTAAAGAATGAGGTTGTGTCAAGTTGGCTCAAGAACACACACACACACACTTTTCAAAATACGGTTTTTATTTTTGGTATTTAATTTAAGTTCATGCCTTGATAACTATACATGACTCAAATTTTTATAAATTTTATATCTTATTTATATCATGTATATCTACCTTTATTGCATGATACTAAGTCACATATCCTCACAAAATTATTTTAAAAATTTTCCAAAGTTCAGAAAAATTCCCATATGAAATTCTTTTTCAGGTCTGGCGGTCGACCGGGCCGGTCGACCGGATCCATTCCAGGCTTGGCCGGTCGACCGACCGGTCGACCGCGCCTTGTATCCAGGGCATGTACGTTTTGTGCACGTCTGTCAGTCGACCGACCGGTCGACCGAATGGAAGCAACTTGCTCTCTGTTTTTGGTCGGTCGACCGGGTCGGTCGACCGACAGTTCAAAACGAATTTTCCCCTTTGGCGTCCGGTCGACCGACCGGTCGACCGTGTCCAACGGCTAGTTGCCAATTGGACGGCCGGTCGACCGGGCCGGTCGACCGACAGCGTCCACTGCTGCCAACGGCTCTTTCCTCTTTCATGTTTTTCTGTTTTGGTTGCTTTTTGTGTGGCAGATAATTCTGATATTTTGGGGACTATTTTTAGACCTAATAAACTTAATTTAATCATGTTTAAATCCCCTCCTTTCCCTATAAATAGAGGGGATTGATCTCTTGCAAAAATACAAGAAATATACCTAGTTTTTCAAGTTTTCAAAAGAAAGAAAAAGTTTCAAAAGCTCTCAATTCTCTAGTGCATTCTTGGCTATTGTTTTTCAGTTGTATTTTCAAGCAATTTTCATTTACAACTGAGTTTGTTTTTCTCACTACACTTCTTGAGCCAAAAACCCTCCTCATTCTATAAAGAAGTTGTAAAGAGAAGTTTGTGATCTTTTGTTGATCACTTGGTTAATTGTTCTTCTTGTGTTGAGTTCCCTCTTCGGTGGAGGATTGTAATTGGTGGAGTTCGGTACTCCGGTCTTCGGTAGACCTTGTAATCATTCCTCGGTGGATATAGTGGAAACCCTTCACGGCGGTGAAGGCGGGGAGTAGAGCGTGGCTCGAACCTCGAAATAAATACTTTGTGTTTGCGATTGTTTTTCTTATTGCTCTTCTTCTCTAGCTTGTGATATTGCTTTTATTCCTTGTGATATATCTTGTGTGCACTTCATCATTACATTCATTTCAATTCTTGCTATATTGTCGATCAATACTCATAAACAAGATTGCAATACGCACCTCAAACTCTTATCTAGAGGAATCGCGAGGAAGGAGTTCAGAGCCATTCACCGGGTATTCGGCTTCTAGTCTTATTTTGGGCGATCGTTGCATCATATATTCATAACTTGCTTAAAAAGTCTTTAGATTAGCATTAACACCTATTCACCCCCCCTCTAGGTGTTGGTATCAGAGCATTGGTCTCTAGGCTCTTGGCTTAACAACCTTAGAGAGATCCTTTAATTGCTAATCATTATATTCATTTTTCATACTCTTTCACTTAGTAAAAATGGCCGAAGGAATTAAGACCCCACCAAAGTTTGATGGCCTTAACTTTCCCATATGGAAAGTTAAGATGACCGTATTTTTGCAATCCCTAGGAAGCCGGGTTGCAAAGGCGGTGACCAAACCATTTAGTGCACCCACCGGTGATGAGGCCACTTGGACCGATATTGAGACTAAAGAATTTGATGCTAATGCTAGGGCACACTATGCATTGCTTCAAGCACTTAATGATGATGATATCTCTAGAGTTATTCATTGTAAATCCGTACATGAAATTTGGTCTCACTTGCTTGTCACACATGAAGGGACTTCACAAGTTAAGAGGGCTAAAATAGACCTTCTTCGGTCCCAATATGAAAATTTTTCTATGCAAGAAAATGAAACCATAGATGATATGGTTACAAGATTTACAAAGATTACTAATGGACTTTCTTCTCTAGGTGACGTCATTGACAACGACCAACGAGTAAGGAAGATCATCCGGGCTCTCCCTCCATCTTGGGAAGTCAAAGCCACTATCTTGAAAGAACTTAATGACAAGGAAGAGATGGAGATTATAGGTCTCATTGGGAACCTCAAAACCCATAAGATGGAGAGAAAAGCAAGAGAAGAAATGGCTCCCTCCAAGAAGAAAACTATTGCTTTCAAGAGCCATTCCACTTACTCCAACGAAGACGATGAAGAAGAAGATGATGAGGAACTTTAACTTCTTGTTAAGAACGTTCGGAGAATATATAACAAGGCTAAGTTCCAAAACAAAAAGAGATGGCAAGGCAAAGAAAAGAAGAAAATTATTTGCTTCAATTGCCAAAGACCGGGTCATATTGTTGCGGAATGCCCAGATAAAGTCAAGCCCTCCACCTCCAAGAAGCCTTATAGAAAGAAAGCATTAAAGGCTACTTGGGATTCCGAGAATGAATCTGAGGAGGAAGTTGACACCGCCAACATGTGCTTCATGGCAAATGAAAGCACAAGCAAGGTAACTCCCAACACTTCTTTTGATTGTGAGCTTTCCATGGATGAACTAGGAGAAGCGTTTGAAGAACTCTCACATAACTATGATTTTCTTAAAAGAAATATTTGAAAATGAAAAAGGAAAATGAATCTCTAAATCACCAAGTTTTCACTCTTACTAAAGAAAAGGATGAATTGCTTTCTACTCTTGTTTCTACACAAAAGGATTTTGATAACTATAAGATTTCTTGCAAAGGTAAGTCTCCACAAGTTGATAAAAATGAAAATTCCATGCTAAAAGAGAAAATTGACTCATTAGGAGTAGTTTTGAAAAAATGTGAATTTGATAAGAATAGACTTGAGGCTATGTTTCCTAAGAAACAAGCCCCTAAGAAACAATCACATGCTATTCTTGATCATGCTCATAAATCACAACCTTTACATCATGCCAAACACCCCAAACATGCTCACACTCCACACACACATCATGCATTCATGTATGGGAAAGTATTTTCATGCACATATTGTGGCCGTAAAGGTCACTTAGTTAAGTTTTGCTATGATAGACTTAATGCATCTCATCATAATGTTTGGGTTCGAAATACTAACTTTCAAGGACCCAAGAAAATTTGGGTACCAAAGTCAATGAATTTGTTAAATGATGTAGGTACTTTCCAAGGCCCAACGACGTAAAGGATTGTGGTATCTTGATAGTGGTTGCTCAAGGCACATGACTTGGGATATCAACAACTTTGCAACCCTATCAAGATACCATGAAGGTGGCACCGTCACCTTCGGAGATGATGCCAAGGGAAAAATCATCGGTATTGGTAATATTAAACTTGGTACATCCCCTTTAATTGAAAATGTTGTTTTGGTTGATGGCCTCAAGCACAACCTCTTGAGTGTTAGTCAACTTTGTGACAAAGGTTTGATGTTGTTTTTGATAATGTAGCTTGTAGAGTTATTGATAGACAATCTAATACATGTATATTTTCCGGTTTTCATGAATGCAATGTTTACATGATTGATATGTCTAATATGTCTTGCAATGCTACTTGTTTGAAAGCCCTCAATGATGACTCTTGGTTGTGGAATAGAAGATTAGGCCACATTTCTTTTGACCATCTATCTAGGCTAAACAACAAGGAAATGGTGAAAGGTATTCCTTGCTTGAACTTTGAAAAGGACCGCGTTTGCGACGCGTGCCAACTTGGGAAACAAACCAAGTCCTCTTTCAAGTCAATCAAGGATATCATGACATCACGTCCCTTGGAGTTGATCCATATGGATTTGTTTAGTCCTACTCAAACCAAAAGTCTAAGTGGGAATCGTTTTGCATTTGTTTTAGTTGATGATTTTTCGCGTTTTACTTGGATTTTCTTTTTAGAGCACAAAAATCAAGCCTTTTCATATTTTCAAGCCTTTAAGAAAAGAGTTGAAAAGGAAAAAGATTCTTCTATTTTAAGAATAAGAAGTGATAGAGGAGGTGAATTCAATAACCTACCCTTTACCACTTTTTGTGAAGAACATGGAATTAAGCATGAACTATCTTGTTCTAGAACTCCACAACAAAATGGAGTCGTTGAGAGGAAAAATCGGACATTACAAGAGATGGCTAGGACAATGATTAATGAATATGGTCTCCCTCATTATTTATGGACCGAGGCCGTAAATACATCTTGCTACATATCAAATAGAGTTTTCTTATGCAAAAATTCTTCAAAAACATCTTTTGAAATCTATTTTCTAGAAAGCCAAATGTTTCCTACTTTAAAGTTTTTGGATGTAAATGCTTTGTTTTAAATACAAAAGACAATTTAGGAAAATTTGATGCAAAGTGTTATGAAGCAATTTTTGTTAGATATTCTAATACTAGTAAAGCTTATAGAGTTTTCAATAAGTCATCTTTAACTATTGAAAAGTCTATTCATGTAAAGTTTGAGGAATCTAATGTGTTTGTTAAGAATATTGTAGAAATAGATTCTTTACATGAAGGCATGGAGAGAGTTACTTTGAAGGACTCACCTACTATTAAAGACATGCCTAAGGATGATGGAGGAAATGAAGTTCAAGATAATGAGGCTCAAGGAAATGAAAATCAAGAAGTTGAAGTGGAGCCTACTCAACCTCTTCCAAAAGATTGGAGATACAATCCACATCATCCCAATGATCTCATTTTAGGTGAAGTATCTAAAGGGGTAACTACTCGTTCTAAACTTCATGATTTATGTGGACACTATGCTTTTATTTCTCATTTTGAACCCAAGAACATCCTCGGAGCCGAGGCCGACTCATATTGGTTGCTAGCCATGCAAGAGGAGCTCAATCAATTCGAGTGCAACCAAGTTTGGCATCTTGTTCCTAGGCCCCACGATAGACCAACAATTGGTACTAAGTGGATCTTTAAGAACAAGTTGGATGAGTCAGAAAATGTTATTAGGAATAAAGCTAGGTTAGTTGCCTAAGGTTACACTCAAATCGAAGGGATCGATTTTGAAGAAACCTTTGCACCCGTAGCGCGGCTTGAAGCCATACGGATGACACTTGCATTTGCTTCATATAAAGATTTTAAGCTTTTTCAAATGGATGTAAAAGTGCTTTCTTAAATGGATTTATTGAAGAGGAGGTGTATGTTGAACAACCCCCCGGGTTTGTTGATCCTACACATC
Source organism: Agave tequilana (assembly GCA_038442645.1). Lineage (NCBI taxonomy): Eukaryota > Viridiplantae > Streptophyta > Magnoliopsida > Asparagales > Asparagaceae > Agave > Agave tequilana. The sequence continues at coordinate 61,620 of JAVJIF010033774.1, forward strand.
CGGATTTTATTTTCAAACTTGACAAAGCTCTTTATGGTTTAAAGCAAGCCCCTAGGGCTTGGTATGAAAGGCTTTCTTCATTTCTAATTTTAAATGGTTTTAAGAAAAGAAAAAATAGATACTACTTTGTTTACAAAACATGTTGAAAATGATATTTTTATTGTTCAAATTTATGTGGATGATATCATATTTGGTTCTACTAATGAAACTCTTTACCAAGCTTTTGAATCATGCATGAAGGACGAATTTGAGATGTCCATGATGGGTGAGCTTAACTACTTCCTTGGTCTCCAAATCAAGCAAAGAAAGGATGGGATCTTCATCAATCAAGCCAAGTATACAAAGGAACTTATCAAGAGATTCGGGCTTGAAGGAGCTAGAACAAGCAAAACTCCCATGGCAACAACCACAAAGCTTGACAAGGATGAACAAGGTATATGTGTAGACATTAAGCTTTATCGTAGCATGATTGGTAGCTTGTTGTATTTGACGGCTAGTAGGCCGGATATTATGTTTTGTGTATGTCTTTGTGCTCGATTTCAATCGTGTCCTAAAGAGTCCCATTTAGTCGCGGTAAAACGCATTATTAGATACCTTAAGGGCACAATTGAAATGGGTTTGTGGTATCCGAAGACCGGACAATTTTCAATGACGAGTTATTCGGATGCCGACTATGCGGGTTGTAGGGTAGATAGGAAGAGTACAAGTGGAACATGTCAATTTCTTGGTAATTGTCTTGTTTCTTGGTCTTCTAAAAAGCAAAATTCGGTAGCCCTTTCAACCGTCGAGGCGGAGTATGTTGCAGCCGGAGCTTGTTGTGCACAAGTTCTTTAGATGAAACATACTCTCCTTGACTATGATTTGCATTTTGATCATATTAAAATATTTTGTGATAATACTAGTACTATTCATATGACTAAAAATGCAAATCAACATAGTAAGACTAAGCACATTGACATTCGGTATCACTCCTGAGAAAGGTGATATTGATATTGATTATGTTTCTACCGATTTTCAACTTGCCGATATTTTTACAAAACCACTAGACTATGCTAGATTTTCGTTTATTTGTGGTGAATTGAATATTTGTGTTATAGAATCTTGATGAAATGTTTTATGTTTACCCTTTTTGATGTCTGAAAAAAAGGGGAGAAAAAGTTAGTTAGTTATTTTATGCATTTTGATTTTTGAGTTTTGGTTTTTGTGTTAAGAACTTTTGTGCATTATGTTTTGTATGTATTTCTATCTTTTATGTATATAGCCATTCACTTATATACAAAGCCATTCTTTTATACATAGCATAATTTGAGGGGGAGCTTCCAAGCTCTTTTCCCATATTTTTAAAATAACTTATATGTTTTGTCATCATCAAAAAGGGGGAGATTATTGGCCCAAGGTTACAATCACCTGTTTTATTAAGTTTTGATGATTACAAAACATATATAGTTATTTGTACTAATCATGTTTAATGTTTAGTGTGTTTCAAGGTTCTAAGGATTTATGAAGTGTTCTTCCCTAAAGGAAGGTTGGTTTGACTCAAGTCGGTTCATTTCGGGTTCCAAATATCAAGCTATTCAAGTTCACATGGAGAAGGCCACTTGAAGACTTTGTAGTCACCTAGAACCTATGTAATAGTTAGTTTGTTAAAGAATGAGGTTGTGTCAAGTTGGCTCAAGAACACATACACACTTTTCAAAATACAGTTTTTATTTTTGGTATTTGATTTAAGTTCATGCCTTGATAACTATACATGACTCAAATTTTTATAAATTTTATATCTTGTTTATATCATGTATATCTACCTTTATTGCATGATACTTAGTCACATATCCTCACAAAATTATTTTAAAATTTTCCAAAGTTCAGAAAAATTCCCATATGAAATTCTGTTTCAGGTCTGGCGGTCGATCGGGCCGGTCGACCGGATCCATTCCAGGCTTGGCTGGTCGACCGACCGGTCGCCGCGCCTTGTGTCCTGGGCGTGCACGTTTTGTGCACGTCTGTCGGTCGACCGACCGGTCGATCGAATGGAAGCAGCTTGCTCTCTATTTTTGGTCGGTCGACCGGGTCGGTCGACCGACAGTTCAAAACGAATTTTCCCCTTTGGCGTCCGGTCGACCGTGTCCAATGGCTAGTTACCAATTGGACGGCCGGTCGACCGGGCCGGTCGACCGACAGCCGTCCACTGCTGCCAACGGCTCTTTCCTCTTTCATGTTTTTCTGTTTTGGTTGCTTTTTGTGTGGCAGATAATTCTGATATTTTGGGGACTATTTTTAGACCTAATAAACTTAATTTAATCATGTTTAAATCCCCTCCTTTCCCTATAAATAGAGGGGATTGGTCTCTTGCAAAAATACAAGAAATATACCTAGTTTTTCAAGTTTTCAAAAGAAAGAAAAAGTTTCAAAAGTTCTCAATTCTCTAGTGCATTCTTGGCTATTGTTTTTCAGTTGTGTTTTCAAGAAATTTTCATTTACAACTGAGTTTGTTTTTCTCACTACACTTCTTGAGCCAAAAACCCTCCTCATTCTATAAGGAAGTTGTAAAGAGAAGTTTGTGATCTTTTGTTGATCACTTGGTTACTTGTTCTTCTTGTGTTGAGATCCCTCTTCAGTGGAGGATCGTAATTGGTGGAGTTCGGTACTCCGGTCTTCGGTAGACCTTGTAATCATTCCTCGGTGGATATAGTGGAAACCCTTCACGGCGGTGAAGGCGGGGAGTAGAGCGTGGCTCGAACCTCGAAACAAATACTTTGTGTTTGCAATTGTTTTTCTTATTGCTCTCTATTGCTCTTTTTCTCTAGCTTGTGATATTGCTTTTATTCCTTGTGATATATCTTGTGTGCACTTCATTATTGCATTCATTTCAATTCTTGCTATATTATCGATCAATACTCATACAACAAGATTGCAATACGCACCTCAAACTCTTATCTAGAGGAATCGCGAGGAAGGAGTTCAGAGCCCTTCACCGGGTATTCGGCTTCTAGTCTTGTTTTGGGCGATCGTTGCATCATATATTCATAACTTGCTTAAAAAGTCTTTAGATTAGCATTAACACCTATTCACCCCCCCTCTAGGTGTTTTACAGAAACGAAATAATTTGTTAGTATTTTTGAAAATACATTTTGAAAAGAAGAGAAACTATTTGAAGTGTTTTTACAAGTATTAAGCAACTTGTAAGTTATAAGAGTATCGAATTATTCATCCCTAGACTTAGCCTCTATTCAAATATTTGTTATCAATTAAGGTTAGGAATAAAATTGTGTTCTCATCTAGTTTATTATTTTACCCTAAGCCATATGCATCTTATGACCGTGAATATTTTGACTAAGGGTTCTTCAACTCTAACTCTTATGCCTTATTTGTATTATTTGTATATATAAGGGTGGTAATATTCCTTAGCTTTCTTAGGCTTTCTAATTTGCCCATGTAATGAGCCTTAGTCGGTGACTCCCAAGCCGGACGGTTTTAGGGCACCGGGTGAGAAAACACCCCAAGGACTTAGGACTCAAGCAAACAAGGCCACAAAATTAAGGATTTATTTTATGATATGAACCACTTTTAGGCGTGAATAATCATACTTTATGAGGCACAAAAATCCAGCTTAATCAGAGGATTCTTATTATATATAATATATATTTTTTTCTTCTTTTCTTTTCTTTGTTTTTTTTTTTTGAAGGCATAAGAATCTTTGTTTTTGAACCCTAAGTATGTAAGTATATAAAAGATGTATATTTTATAAAGGTAAAAATCAAGACTGGATTACTTTTTCAATTTTTTCTTCTTATCCCTAAAAATTAAACAAATATTCTTATTTAAATAAAGTATAAGAAATCCTAATTATGGTTCTCTTATTCCTTAAAATTAACTTAATTTCTTGCAAAAATAAGTCAAAGTATTATTTTTCTTTTCAAAAAGTTTTTTTTGTAACAAAGAAAAAAAATTTATATTTTTTTAATCTTTTTATTATATATATATATATTTTTAGAAAACCTAAAAGAAAACTATGTTAACCCTCCTCCACATTTAAACGTGACATTGTCCTCAATGTTAAAATATATGCTCATTATGCTAGCGTTGAAAATGAACAAAATAAGGGGTAGATAGTACCTTGGAGCTGCATTAAGCATATAAGTTAAGGGGTAAGAGTAAATAAAAAGATGAAGGCACACCCCCAACTTTGAATAAAAGCATCTCTTTATAGAAAAGAAATAGAAACTCTAGGAAGGAAAAAAAATTAAAAAAAATAAACTTTTTATAGAAAACAACATTTCTGGGTTGCCTCCCAGCAGCGCTAAGTTTAACATCTTCAGCCAGACACAATCACATGTCACTCAACCTCTATGTATGGCCTTCCGATGTTGGACCAGAAAATTGAAAAGTTTTCTTGTGTGGTCCTTGAAGCGGAAAAATAGTGCATTCGAGAATGTTAAACTATGTGACCAAGATTTTTCAATTTGAGTGCAAATTTTCTTAAGTAATGTGATATAGGTAGGCAATTGTTTAGTCACATTTAAGAGTGGAATGTCAATTTTGATAGGTTTGATATCTTCTAATACTTCAACCATCCTAGTCTTACTCTCATCCAAATGAAGGGGCTGATCTAGACATTTGGGAAAGTATTCACGGGGTACATCAGATGCCTCAATGGTTGCCTTAATTTGTGATCCCATGAAAGATTCAGAAGGAGAAACCAATTCTGTCTGATTTTTTCTGCCCAACAGTAGACTCTAAAAGTATGTTAATTTTGAAATCGTCTACTTGACCTTGGTCTTTTTCGTCTGTTTTATTGACCTGAACCCAATTTTCAAAAGATTGATTATTAGATGGCTCATCAAAAGTGAAGATACTCAAATCAAATTTCTTTTTTTCAAAAGAAACTTTAGACTTGAGCTCCTCAACACATGTCTTCTCAAAACACTCATCCTTAAATAATTCTTCAAGAAACATAGGCTCATTATCCACGCATACATTCTCAACATGCTTTAAAGAAGTTGTATGCATTACCAAATCATCCTTAACCAATTCATCTAAAAATATGGATTCATCATCAAACAATTGTTCAATTAATGGCTTATGGCAAGACGGGGTGTCAAGCTCATGGATATCTCCAGCATCCTGTTCAAACTCTTTAATTTGGTTTAAGTGAAATGATGAGGGTACTGGTTCAAGATTTGAGTCAACATGTGGTGTGGACTCTTGTGGTATATCCAATTGGTTCACTTGATTGTACTGATGGAACTCTTGACATTGATCTGGAATTGGAGTCGAAGCAGGTTGATTAAGATAATTCGTTATTTCATCAAAATGCATATCTCTGCGAGCACTTGTCTCAATTAGCTTTTGATTTAGTCGATTGTTTTGCAGTATACATTGTTGCATGATTTCTATACTTTTCTCTAATGTGCCCTGCAAATCCTCATTCCTATTATTAAATCCCCAAGATGGAAGTGATGGTTCAGTGTAGGACCAATTTGATTGATATGATTGGTCCCATGAATATTGAGGACAATTTCAACCCTCATAATTGAAGTTTGATGGATAGGGTTCGTTCGTAGGTCCTTGAAATGTGTCGAATTGGTTTTGACCTAGTCCTAACGAGTTCCCTATTGAAGGACACTGTTCTGAATGATGAGATGAATCATAGCAGTGATGGCACCACATGTGAGGATGAGATGAATAAGATGAACTAGTAGGTTGGTTGTTGCCATGAAAGCTCAGAGGTGAGGATGGTGGATGAGAATGAGGAAATGGCCTATCATGATAATAGTTATAAATATCTTGATTTGGATAGGCCATGAGAGGAAAGAATTTTAAAATGATAGAAGGGCAGAAGGATGATGAAAATTGAATTTTTTTTAACTTATTTTTTTATTTTTGTTGCACATACAAATGACTCAACCAATCAATTGCAATCAAGTATTTTCTTTATCTTGAATTTAATTTAAAGATAATCAGTTTTTTTTCTTTTTCAACCACTAATCTTAAGAGAATAGAATTCTCCCTAAATAGACAGCTCCTAACTTGGTTGGAAGGATAGTGGGTTTACCGGTTAAATCCGTCAAGCAAGCGATTCAGCTCTCCCCCCAGGCTGGGCACTTACTAAATTCAGCCACCCTTTCTTAGACAAAGAAGTTCCTCGGTCCTTCTTCCAGGCCAGGCACCGCCGCAATGGCTAAGTCACCCTTTCTAGATAAGAAAGCCCTCTTTCGCGAGCTTGAAAGTGTTCACCAGAGTCTTCCCAAAATAGTTCCACTTAAATGAGCTCGAAATCCTAGTGGCTGAGTTCTAATTGATTTTAAATTAGTTCAAGCTTGGGAAAAAACTTATATGCGATTGTGATTTTTGAGCCAAGGAACGGGTAATGAAATCCCGACCTTATGTGAGGGGGGACAACTCTTAAGATCTTTTTATGCAAGTATGCACTAATGCAGCACAAAATTCAATCAATAAGCACCTCCAAAACCCCACTGACAAGAGATTCGCGGGTAGAGTTAGAAAATACTAACCTTTCCGGCGACTCTGAAGCAAGCAAGTTTTTATTTATTTTTATTTTAGCAAAACAATATGTCATAAGCAAGCAAGCTTCTTGTTGTGCAAGTCTTCCTTTGTTCATGCAATATCCTTGCAAAAGAAAATTTAAAATTAAATCTTAGGGATGGAAAGAAAAATAATAAAAAATTTTTTTTGAATTTTTTTAAGATTCAACTTTTTGAATTTTTTAATTTTTTAAAATTATTTTTAATATTAAACTAGAAAAAGATTAGATATTGACTTTCAAAACCAAAAATTTTCACAAGTCCCCGGCAACGGCGCCAAAAACTGTTCGCGATTCGAAATTCATGAAAAACTCCATCGTTGTTGAATCACATACAAGTTATAAAACCTAAACTTACTAAAATCTTTTTGGCAAAGTGTGTAGTGGCAAGTATAGGATCGAATCCACAGAGACTTGTTCTTGAAATTTTAGTTATTAAAATCTCACTTTTATCTTATTCTAGTTGAGAAATCCCTTGGATGAAGGTTGGAATTTTGTTTTTTTAAAAATAAATAAATAAATATAGATCTTGAAGAAGAAAGCAAAAGAAAAATAAAAATATGAAGAAAACAAAAGAAGAAAGAAATACTAACCTTTTTGTGAAGATTTGAATACCCAAAATAAGAAAAAAAAGAAATTAAAAGATTGGTACGAAGGGAAGAGGAAGATAAACCAGTGAACTTATTTCTTATCGTCGTCTTGTTGTTTCTCTCCTCCAAGCGATGCTGAAACAAAAGAAGCTAATAAAAAAAAGAGATGACTTCATGGAATCAAATATGAAAGAAAAGAATAGCAAAAAAAAAAGAGAAAATTAAAGAAAAACTTAGACTGAACACCGCAAGATCGTGAAGAAGAATTCTAAATTTTATTCCATAAGCATCAAATACAAAACTCTTGACCTCTCCAATCTCGCATTACAACGCTCAAAACTTTCTTTTTCTAGCTTTTCAGCCCTCTGGTGTTCCCTCATCTCTCAATGAATACAGGTATTTATAGGAAAAATAATGATAAGGGAGAGTGTAGGGAGATAGGAAGAGTTGGCTATTTTAAATTTCAATCTTCCCCTTATCTCCATACTGAATTTATCCAGAATTCTGTTCTGCAGCTTGATGGAGTGTTGATTGCTGAATATTGCTTAACAAATGATAGAATTTGAAACAGTGATCAACATAAGAGTTGTAGCCCTTTAAATCTTCTTTCTGGATCATCTTGAATCATCAGATTTGCGATTCTATAGTGAAAGTTATGATTCAAATACTAAAATGTATCCAGTTAGAATCTGAGTCAAACTTGCTTCATCCCATCCGTTGATCTTCTCTATATTTGATATTATCCTCGGTTGATCTTTAGCTAACCAAAATGGATTTATAGAAATCTGAATTTTACCGGTTTTCATTTGGTGTTATCTTTCTGATTTGCTCTGATCTTCAGCTGAATATTTCCCCCAATCCTTGATTTGTTCTAACTAGATCTGGGATTATCCTCAGCTAACCAAATAGATCCAGTTAAATATGATTTTAACTGGTATTTATTTAGTTTAATCCTCTTTCTCTTCATTATTATCTTCTGCAAAATAGATATTTAAGACAAAAAAATTAGCAGATTTATTACACGATAAATGTAGGAGTGTAATGAAAAGAATGCAAAATATGTGTACGATCACTGGGCCTCGTTAAGAGAGCCAAAACTCCTTGATGATCCCATCATGAAAGCTGATACTCCTTGACAAACAGACTCCTGAGCATTAGGGGCGCGATAACCTTTGCCATCCTCTACCTCTCCTTCCTCCACCGAATGAAGAAGAAAGGAGAATTATCACTCGCAGAACGATGAAAGACTTTAGCAGCAAGGAACTTTCAAGAAATAGCTCAGATCTCTCCTAAAGAGTTTCTCCCTATTTATAGAAGCAGAAGAAGTCCAAAAGCTAACCGTTCAGATAGCCTACATGTTTCACAATGGGTCCGATTCAAACTGACGCTCTGGATACACCACACCCTCCTCGAACATCTTAACTCCTCAAAAATGAGTAGTTAATTGACTAGCGTGACTATGGATAGGATGCGCATTGAAGGCTCTGCCAGCCTGTTTAGCCACGCATGCCACTACGAGGCAAGAACTGAAGCGACAACAAATTGACCCGAGTCCAAGCATAGAGTTCCCTACACCATCTCTACCCTCTTTATCTCTAAGAGTTTTTGGGAACTCATAGTTCCTGAGGGAATACTCTTAACCTCCTCCGAAAAGAGGAAAACAGAGGGGCATCTGTAGTGATCAGCTTTCAGTCTCTTCAAGATCACTCCATGTGTCCATCCGGCACCAAACAGGAGAGTGACATATGGCCACTTCCAGAACTTTTAGGCGAGTCCTCACTCAACTCAAATTCCAAGCAGTTCAGGTGGCTAGAAGAAATGATAAAAATAGTTACAAGTATCCCTATCTATACGCCAAATCTTCATTTGAACTCAATAGTTGCAGCCAGAGAACAGATCAACCATGCCTATAACTAGATGAAGACTACTAGATAAAGCTGGACTCTCACCCGACCGGTTCAAACTGGATGTTTAGCTTTAACAGCCTCCATGATAAGTGCTCAAGTATTTAAACATGATTATATTCCACAATCTTATCCAACAGACAAGACTTGTATAAATAGGAGAGCCCTTCCAATGTAGAAAGGGTTTGATCTAAGAAACCCTAGCAGACCAGAGAATGCCACTGTAATCGCCATTTTTACAGTGGATTTTTCTTTCTCCTTTCGTGATTTTCTCCCATTCAGGTTTCCACTTAATTCGTTGTGTTTGTGTTTCCTTCTCTGAGATTTATTTGATCCTTCATCATAATTTGGTGCATGAATTAATTCTTTAGAAAATTACCCACAACACATATAAACAATATCAAGCATGTATATAAATGATCAATAAGAGTAATGCAAGATATAAATGAAAGTAGAGTTGAGAGATAGCCAAACGGAAACACAAGGATATGCTTCGAGGTTCGAGTACCAACCTCTACGTCCTCGCCTTCGTCTAAAAGGATCTCCATAAAGAAACTCCAAACAAAAAACAATCCCCTATACAAAAAGAGGGCACAAAGCTAATGAATCTCTATATAAGAGGGGGGCACAAAGCCAAATACACCTCTGCACAAAAATGTAGCACAAAGCAATGAAAATGGTTTACGACACTTAGTGATCACAAAAATCACAAACGAGAAATCTTATAATACAAGATCCTAAAGCATAGATTTGGAGATGAAAGCTGAAGTTTGTGAGAAAACAAAAAATTTGAAAATGTAGTTCTTTAGAAAACAATTAGGAAAACTTCTTTGAATATAAAGAAACTTGAAGAGCAAAACTTGTATTTCCCAAAAATTATTTTTTTTAATTTTCCAAAACTTTTAAGTACTTGAAATAAAACGATAAAGATATAGATTTGAAGCCTAAAAACTGTTGAAAAACTCTGTTGCAAGTAGGTAACAAAGCACTTTCAAAACTTGTAGATAAACTCTTGCAAAAACCAAAGCCAAAGATCCCAATATATATCCCCAAGAAAAACTAGTCGTTAGGGTCAAATTTCATGCCAGATAGGCTTGTCGATCGACTGTCCATGGTCAAAAATATGACTGTTGGGGTTGCCAGTCGACCAGGTGATCAACTGCACCCAACATCCAAGGAGTAAAGCTTTTTAGCAGTCGACCGACTGATCGATTGGAATAAAACAGATAGCACTAGTCCCTAGCGGTCGACTGATCGGTCGACCGACATGCACAACCCTTAGACATGTTCACTTTTGGTCAACCGGGCGGTCAACTGGGCTCAACCCCAAAACTATATTTTGTTATTTTAAATATTTTTTAAATCCAATTAGATCTCAATAAATTCTACAAAAATAAGTTCATGTAAATACATTAGAGTACAAATATATATGATAACAAAATAACACATACTACAAACATGTGAACTTATTTTTGGGATAAATAATTTCAATCTTAAAAATGAAACCGTATTTTTCAAAATCTAAACTTTTAAATGGAAATCTAGTTTTTTTCATAAACTTGTATAAATACAAAAACAAACTATTGAAACTCAATTGAAGTCCAATGTATATGGATAGAATCTAATACACATATAAAATGATATAAACTTATTTTTATCAATTTATTTTAAAGAAAAATAACTTTGTTATAAAAGAAACTTAAACTTAAGAAATCAACTCATCAAAATAAGTTTATTAAATAAATAGAAGCACCAGTGTGTATGAATGAAATTCAATGCACATATAAACCAATGTGAACTTATTTTATATGAAATCTATTCATGAAACCAAATACAGGTTAAACCAAAAACCAAATCTTTTGTACTTTAAAAATCAACATCAAACTTTTGTGTGTTTGTGTAAGCTTGAGCTATCAAAACTAATCTATATTTTAATATAAATTCTAAACTTACAAACTCTTAACTTAAGTCTTCTTGAAAATCTTTTTCTCTATCTTGACTTGATCTAAACTTATTCTTCGGGTTAGACTCCTTCTTAAGTACTTGATATGTTCATTATACTTGAGCTCTTGAATCACCATGTGTTACCTCAAAACTTGACTTCGATTCTTTTGCTGAAACTAAACACTAATTAAGGTCTTGATTGAATATATGAAAGTTAAATAACACAAGATTATTAGTGTTATAACGAGATGAGTTAATCATCATCAAAACGAGAGTGATGGACCTTTGGGCTAACAATCTCCCCATTTTTTATGATGACAATGTTGGCCCAGAGGCCCTTCACTCTAGTTTTGATGATGATTAACTCATGTAGTTATACTTTACTAATAATCTTGTGATATTGAGTTTCAGATTTTTGATAGGTTTATTAGTAGGTGATTAGCTTCAACAAAGGTGTTTTGGAGCTTTCACATGTTGATTCAAGAGCTTGAGCGTCAAGATCGCATCTAGTACTCGGTTGGAGTCAAGCTCGTTGGATCGTGTTTGGAGAGTCAACTTGGAGATGGAGTTCTACAAGAAAACCTCGGTTTATTTAGTATAGTCTTGTTTAGATCATATGTAAAGATTAGATAGTATTGGTATGCTCAAGTTCACAACACACACACATGTTTTAAGTTTATTGGTTTTTGGTTTTCGGTTTAACCGGCTTCGGAATTCTTGGATAGATATCTTTTCATGTATATTGGATTCTATCCATATACAATATGCTTCAAAGTTATTTAAATATCATGTTTTTTTAATTTACATGAGTTTTGGAGAAAACGGTTTTCCATTTCAAAAATTCAAGTTTTGAAAAATACGGTTTTTGGTTTAAGGTTAAATTTCAAGAACACAAAAATTGTTCATATTGTTTATAATATGTGTTTAATTTTAGTCACAGGTATTTGTATTTCAAAGATATAATAAGAACTGATTTTTGTAAAATTTATGTGATTTTATGTGATTTATTTGATAACAAAAAGAAAAGTTTTCAATCCCTAAAAAGTTGGACCCGGCTGTCTGTCGGTCGACCGGTCCGGTCGACTGACGTGCACACAGCCATGGGCTGGTGGGCCGGTCCGTCCAGAGAGCTCTGCTCTCTGGAAATGGCCCCGGTCGACCGGGCGGTCGACCGGCAGAGAGTCTGCTCTCTAGTTCTGGGCCTGGTTGACCGGGCAGTCGACCGGTGGTACAACGGTCATAAAAATAACCGTTGGCCGGTCGATCGCCGGTCGACCGGAAGGGCAAAAATGCCCTTTCCTGCTGCCAACGGGCAGAATTATTTGTGGGTTATAAATACCCCATTCCTTGGCTGATTTCACTAAGAATTTTAAGAGCTAAATTTTCTATCTTTCAGTAAGTTTTTAAAAGAGTTTTTGTGCCAAAAGATTTGATCTTTATTTGTTTTAAAGGGTTGGAAAAATCAAAGAAAAAGAGAAGTCTTTGGGATTACTTTTTGATCTTCATTTCTATAGCTATTCTAGAAGTTTTCTCAAGAGTTTTTCTTTGTGATTTTAATTTCTAAACTCTTTGTTTTTCTCACACTTGAGCTATCATATCTATCCTATCTATTAGGATCTATTTTGTGGGAAAATTGGTTTGCGGTTGTTGATACCACCAAGAGTTGTAAACCTTCCATACTTTGTTATATCCCTCTAGTGAGAGGTGATTGTGTTGATATCCTTCTAGTGAGAGGTGATTGTGAAAGTTGTGTTCTCTCTTAGTGAAGAGATGGAGTTGTGGCTTTGTGTCTTATCCCTCTAGTGAGAGGTTGATTGTTGTTTGGCTAAGTGCCCATCCCTCTAAGTGTAGAGGTAATTTGTGTTGTGCCTTGCCTCTAGTGAGAGGTTGTATTTGTTGAGAGAGGAGTTGAGTACTCCCAAGTTGTATTTGCCCAAATCCTCAGTGGAGGTTCCCTGTGTGAGAAGTCCTGTGTGGACGCTATAGTGAAAATCCTTCTGTGTGAAGGCGGGGACACAAAGCTGAGTGCTCGAACCTCGAAACATATCCTTGTGTTTGCGTTTGATCCACTATCTCTAACTCTCTCTCTTATTTACCTTGCATTGATTCATAGTGTAATATCATTCATATATGCTTGGTTTGTTTGTGTGCCATATTTGTGTTAAACCAAGAGAGCTTCATATAACACCTCAACTCTTATTTAGAGGAATTTAGAGGAGATAGTCAAAGCCCTTCACCGGGAATTCGGTTACACTCTTTGGTTACACTAAGTGTGTTGTAATTAGTTTTTAATTTCGCATTATTTGTCATTAGATTAGCCATACACCTATTCACCCCCCTCTAGGTATACTTTCAATTGGTATCAGAGCTTACGCTCCTGATATTAGGTTTAACGACCTAGGAGTGAGATCTTGGTTGCTAATCTAGTATTTACATTTGCACACTTATTTGTTTACACTCACTCATGGACTTCATGACCTCTCCCATGTTTGATACTTTCAACTTTGTTGTTTGGAAAGTTAGGATGTCCATGTACCTAAAAACCTTAGGATTGCATGTTTTCCTTGTCGCTACTAAGAAATCCTATCTTGGTAATAGCAAGCATATAGAGGCAAATGCACAAGCCCTTGAGGCACTTAGGAGCACATTAAGCAAGGAATATTTATGTATGGTTTCTCATTGTGATTCCACTTTTGCAGTGTGGAACACTTTGACCTCTCCCGAGCTTCAAACGTCAAACATTGTGGAGAAGGAATCTAGTGAGGATGAATCCAAACAAGCTTACTACATGGTCCAAGAGAATAACTCCCTTGAGGTAAACTCGAAAACACAACTAGATGATTGTACTAGTTCTTCTGGTGATGATTTAGTTGATGCCGATGCTTTAAATGAAGAACTATCCATTGTTTGTGAAAAATTGTTAGAAAAATATAAACTTTTGAAAAAGAAAAGTTGTGCTTTAAAAGAAGAAAATAAAAATTTGTCTTCTAAACTTGATGTTGCTTTGCAAGAGAAGGTTGAGATTTCAAATGAACGTGACTCATTGAAATCCCAACTTAAACTTGCACTTAATGAAAACAAAATTTTGAAAAATAAAAATGATTGCAATGATGTTTTGAAGAAAAATAAGATCTTGTCTTCAAAACTTGATTTTACTTTAAAAGAAAATGATATTTTGAAAAATAAAATTGCTTCTATTTCAAAAGAATTGGATTTGGTTTCAAAAAAAAATATCTCTTTGAAAAATGATATTGACTCACATGTTTGTCATGCTAGTGTAGCTCACATTCTAGTGTTTTCAATGCATGCGCCACCTCTTCTTCTAACATTGAAAATGATATAAATATATTGAAGAAGAATGTTGACTGTTTGGGTTCTATTTTGAGCCAATGTGCTATGAACCACACACGTTTGAAATCCATTTTTCGCAAGAAACATGTTCAACCTATCCATGCACACCATACATGGCATACACATGTTTCCCATGTTCATACACATAACATAATGTATGCTCATGTGTACACTTATACACATTGTGGACGTGAGGGCCACCTTGCAAAATTTTGCTTTAATAGAATAAATGATTCAAATTTTGCAAATAGATTTGTTTGGGTTAGGAAATGAGCTAACCCCCATGGATCCAAAAGAGTATGGGTACCAAAAGCCACTCCTATTTTATTTGATGTAGGTGTGGGCTCTCACTTAACGTGAGGGTATTGTTTCCTTGAGGTGGATGCATTCCGAGCTAAACGGTGACTATTTTGGATGCATCACTTTCAAAGGGAGTTTGGTGGGAGGACCGCCATGGTTTGAAGCCTAGAGATTTGCCTTCATGGTTTTGGTAACGATCTCTAACTCCCATTTATGTTTACATGCTTTTATATTATTAATTTTTTATCATGTCATGTTTTCATGAGTATTACTTTAAATACCATGATGATTAGACTTGTGACATACATGACTAGTAATTGAGATACACCCATGTTTATATGGATTTATATTTTTGTGTTCTCACTTTAGTTTAGCTATGTTGTATATTCTAGTCTAAGACATGTGCATTTACTTAATGATCATATTGGTTTATATTTTGCTTTATTCTTCATATTTTGATTACATGTTTAAATATAACCTTTCATTAAAACTTGTGTATATACTTGTACAACTAGTGAGCCACAAATAGATTATTATATGTTTGTACTTGATTGCTCATTTGTATTCATTAGATGTACTAGTATAGCCTAGTTTTGATGATTCATGCATTTCAACTTGTATTCCTTATTTTTGGACATGTTTTTCATGATGATATGTTTAACTTCATGTATATGTTAATTTTGCCAAAACTATTAGATATACATGTATAATCTTGAGTCATTTGCCTTTCATGTAAAATTTCTTTATGGACTCAATTGTGTTTTGATATGTATGTATACTTCTAGTTTAGACTAAACATACATATACCTTGGAGTTAGTATTGTTTGATGTAAACTAGATTTTCATTTATTTTAAGGAGCTTCATATGAGATTCATTACCTACATTCAAGATTATGCTTTTCACATGACTCTTATACACTCACTTTAATTATGTTTACTCATTACATTATTTTACGAGTACTTTGTTGAGCTTTCTATATCTTGAGTGTCAATTTTGTGTTGAATGCATGCTTCATGAATTATATGACTTGGTTTCATGTTTTGAAGAATCTATCACTAGTTATTTCAAACTATTTTAAACTAGTTCATATTCTTTATTTTGGTAGAGTTTTCAAATATGCTAAACTTATTTTCAAACTTATTTTTGAAAACCCCTACCCTTCTATGGGTGGCTGGATAGGCGATCATGCCTTGTATGCTCAAATTGAAAATCTATTTAAACATGTGCAGGATAGGGAGGTCTTTATGAGTTATACACTTGACCCTCATTGTGTTTTCAATTGGTATCACAATTGACATTTATTTTGTATACTCATATTTGTTTCTATATATGTATGCTTCAATTTTAAATAGTATCAATTTAGATTGGTATTTATATTTTTCATACATATATATGTGTTTTGATTGTGCTTACTATATCTTTATATCTTAGAGCATAAATTTTGTTATGCTAAGCTTGATTTAGTCCTTAATGACAATTATTTTTCAATTGATATCTTATACAAGCTTATGCATCATTTTCAATAGTATTTCATAAAGGGGGAGAAAATTCATGTTTTACTTTTCAATCGGTTTTGTTTACAATGGGTATCTTACTCCCATTCTTTATGTTGAAAAATGAAATTGATATCTTAGTTTTCAATTGGTTTCCTACGCTCCTAATGAAAAATATTTTCAATTGGTGTCAAAAGTGTAAATTATTTTCAATTAATATATGTTGAATTTTCAATATTGGTATCAAAAATATTAAATTGATATTATTCTCTATTTGGTATCTTTATTGTAAAATGATTTTAGTGTTTATCCAAAAAGATTGGTTTATGTTTTTCAATTGGTATCATGATTCATTTTATATTGGTATCCATATTGAAATAAATTGTATTTACCTAAAAAAAATTGATTTTTACTTTCAATTGGTATCAATACTCATATATATATATATATATATATATATATATATATATATATATATATATATATATATATATATATATTCTCTCAAATTGGTATCAAAATTATAAAGTATTTTCAATTGGTACTAATATTTACTATTGGTATAACGATTTACAACATATATTTGTTTCAATTGGTATCAATAACATACATTATCTCATTTTTTATTGGTATCATAATTTGGCTTACCTATTTGTTTTGACAAAAAGAAGAAAATTTCCTTTGAGTTTATTTTGCACCCCTTTGTTGATGAATTGACAAAAAGGGGAGAGATATATTTGGAGTTTATATGCATGTTGTTTATATGCATGTTTATTTTATGTTTACTTTTACAATTGATATCAAGAGCATGTTTACTTCATTGTTTTACAATGGGTATAAGAACATTTGTTTTGCATGTTTTACAATTGGTATAAAGAGCATTTGTTTTCTTATATGCATGTTATGCATATATGTTTATTATGCATGTTTATGCATGTTTATGTTGAGCATTCATTGCATATCTTTATTATTTATTGTTAAGCATGAGTTAAGGGGGAGCTTCTATGAAGCTTAACTTTAATCCATGCATATATAACTCCATGAGTTTTGTCATCATCAAAAAGGGAGAGATTGTTGGCCTAGAGGCCCTTCACTCTAGTTTTGATGATGATTAACTCATGTAGTTATAGTTTACTAATAATCTTGTGATATTGAGTTTCATATATTTAATCAAGTTATTAGTAGGTGATTAGCTTCAACAAAGATGTTTTGGAGCTTTCACATGTTGATTCAAGAGCTCGAGCGTCAAGATCGCATCTAGTACTCGGTTGGAGTCAAGCCCGTTGGATCGTGTTTGGATCCGAGTCAACTTGGAGATGGAGTTCTACAAGAAGACCTCGGTTTATTTAGTATAGTCTTGTTTAGATCATATGTAAAGATTAGATAGTATTGATATACTCAAGTTCACAATACACACATATGTTTTAAGTTTATTGGTTTTTGGTTTTCGGTTTAACCGGTTTTGGAATTCTTGTCAAAAACATAGATAGATATCTTTTCATGTATATTGGATTCTATCCATATACAATATGCTTCAAAGTTGTTTCAATATCATGTTTTTGAATTTACATGAGTTTTGGAGAAAACAGTTTTCCATTTCAAAATTCAAGTTTTGAAAAATACGGTTTTTGGTTTAAGGCAAAATTTCAAGAATACAAAAATGGTTCATATTGTTTATAATATGTGTTGAATTTTAGTCAAACATATTTGTATTTCAAAGATATAATAAGAACTGATTTTTGTAAAATTTATGTGATTTTATGTGATTTATTTGATAATAAAAAGACAAGTTTTCAATCCCTAAAAAGTTGGACCTGGCTGTCTGCCAGTCGACCGAACCGGTCGACCGAAGCAGAAGTCAGTTGACCGGTCTGGTCGACCGACGTGCACAGACGTGCACGCAGCCATGGGCTGGTAGGCCGGTCGACCGGGCGGTCGACCGTCCAGAGAGCTCTGTTCTCTAGAAATGGCCCCGGTCGACCGGCAGAGAGTCTGCTCTTTGTATCCAGTTTCGGTCGACCGAGCGGTCAACCGGCCAGAGAGCTGTTGCTCTCTGGTTCCAGGCCTGGTCGACCGGGTGGTCAACTGGTGGCACAACGGTCATAAAAATGATCGTTAGCCGGTCGACCGGAAGGGCAAAAATGCCCTTCCTGCTGCCAACGGGCAGAATTATTTGTGAGTTATAAATACCCTATTCTTTGGCTGATTTCACTAAGAATTTTAAGAGCTAAATTTTCTATCTTTCAGCAAGTTTTTAAAAGAGTTTTTATGTCAAAAGATTTGATCTTCATTTGTTTAAAGGGTTGAAATAATCAAAGAAAAAGAGAAGTCTTTGGGATTGGTTTTTGATCTTCATTTCTATAGGTATTCTAGAAGTTTCCCCAAGAGTTTTTCTTTGTGATTTTTGATTTTCAAGCTCTTTGTTTTTCTCACACTTAAGCTATCATATCTATCCTATCTATTAGGATCTATTTTGTGAGAAAATTGGTTTGCGGTTGTTGATGGAGGGATGACGAGACCCTAACCCATATAAGCATACTATACAATGTATAGGCAGAGATATTAAGCTCTCTCTACACACGTGTATGATATAGAGAAGAGAGATCAAACTCTTCTTTATACAATATACTCGTCATAAATTTACATATAGAGAGACGTTAAGTTAACTCTCCTTGCATATAAGCAATACATACCAATTGAAATTTTTTGATAAATCAATTGAAATAAATATAAATATCAATTGTAAATTTTAAATAAATGAATACTAATGAGAATCAATTGAAAATCATGCAAAGGATGTTAATTAAAAATGTAGCATGATACCAATTAAAAGATTATCAATTGCAATCAAATGGATAAACATGGATACCAATTAGTAAAACAATTTAAAATATAGATACCAATTGTAATAATTGATACCAATTGAAAATATGAACATTTGCTAAAAGAAAATATTTTTCTCAAGAAAGATAAAGATATCAATAGAAATATAAAACAAGGAATTTCTCCCTCTTTTGAGATAATCACAAAACCAATGCACAAGCTTAAGAAATAATACCAATTTATGATACCAATTTGAAAAAAAATATGAGCTTAGCATTAAATCAATTGTGCTATAAAAATATTTATGAACATTGTTAAATATGCACAATAGATCATATATATGTATGTATGCCAATTGATATCATTCACAATTTAGAGCATACATATATAGATGAAAAAGAATGAGTATACAAAAATTAAATATCATGACAATTATGTATATAACTCATTAAAAATTAGCTATTTACATGCACATGTCAAAGGATAGTCATTTAGGTATGTACAAGGCACGATCACCCAACCAACTTCCTACCAAGGGTGCCATTTTTAAAAAATAAGTATTTGAAAATAGTTTTAAAATACCAAATGTAAAGAATGATTCAAAACTGCATTTAGAAGAGAGTATAAATATAATTGCAAAAATCATCAAAACTAGGATATACGCACATAGCTAAATAAGAATTGAGTGCACAAAGGATATGAATCTAATTTGGCACAAAATCAAGAGTGTATCTCAAAAATTATATAAGTATATCACAAGTTTTAACAAAAAATTGTATCTAAACACATAAACAGAACATGCAAACTATGATATGCTAATGATCCAGTTTAAAGCATAAATAAAAGATAGAAAATAGAGATAGTTACCAACACCGATAGACCAATCTCTATTTTTCCAAAACAAGGTAGCCCTCCCACTTAAACTCTGTGATAATGATGCATCCATTGGTTTGTTTATCAATTCCAACTGCATCTATCAGTAAGGCACCAACTCCCTCACGCCTTGTGAGAGCTCACACTTGCATAAAAAATAACTGGTGTGGTCTTTGGTACCCAAATCCTTTTGGGTCCTTGAGGGTTAGTACCTTTTCGAACCCAAACATTAGCATTGAAAATATTTATTCTATCATGATAAAATTTTGTAAGATGGCCTTTGTAGTTAAAATGTGTTCAAGTGTACACTCTAACATACATATGAGTCTGAGCATGATGTGCATGTAGTATTTGCCATGGAGAATGTGCATGCATATGTGAAACATATTTCTTGTGAAACAGATATTTCAATCTATCATGTTAACGGCATAATTGCTCAAAGTTGGGCTCAAATAATCCATTATATTTTTCATAACATGAATTTCATTCTTGTCAATAGAAGAGGATACAACAATATTAGCATGAAAACATAATAAGCATGGGAATCAAAATCTTTTTTAAATTTTCAAAGGAAATAGATAAAACATTCATTTCTTTCAAAGTAATATCATTTTCTCTAGAAATAGTATCAACTTGGTTTTTCAAAAATTGTTCCCTTCAAAAATAACAGTCAATTTTAAAGATAAGGAAATATTATCCTTTTCAAAAATTCATTTTCTTTCAAAACAATACTTAATTCTGAAAAATATTTTCATTGGAAACTTGATTTTTTAATAAAATCATTTCATTTAACAAAGACATATTTTCTTTCTTCAAAAATTTGTTTTCAACTTTTAAAACATCATATCTTTCAGTAAGTTTTTAATAAAACAATGCAAGCTCATCATAAGACATATTATCATCTTCATCAATCTCAGAATCAGAGTTTATCTCAAGGGGGTCATCCCCTTGGATCATATAACACATGTTGGAAGTGTCACTACCTTCATCTGAATATCTCTCCTTGTCATTTGGCATTCATTCATCAAGACAGATCAAAGTATTCCATATTACAAAAGCTGAATCAAGATTAAATAATCATCTTTTAGGGTTTGCTTTAAAGCATGAATAGCTTTTGTATTAGCCTCAAGATAATTACCATTTACAATATATAATTTTTTAGTAGTGGCAAGATAAACATGTGTACCAAGGGCTTTAAGATAAATAGACATCTTGTAAGTACACCTAGAGGGGGGTGAATAGGTGTATGGCTAATCTAATGATAAATGATGTGGAATTAAAAACTAAATTGCAACACACTTAGTGTAACCAAAGAGTGTAGCCAAATTCCCCGTGAAGGGCTCTGGACTAACTCCTCTAGATTTATCTTAAATAAGAGTTGAGGTGTTATTTGAAGCTCTCTTGGTTCAACACAAGTATGGCACACAAACAGTATCAAGCATATAAGATATGAACAATATGATGCAATGCAAAATACAAAAGAGAGAGAGAGAGTTAGAGATAGTGGATCAATCGCAAACACAACGATATGTTTCGAGGTTCGAGTCACTGCTCTACGTCCCCTCCTTCACACAAAAGAATTTTTACTAAATCGTCCACAAGGACTTCCCACACAGGGAACCACCACTGAGGATTTAGGTAATATAAATTTGGAGTACATAACTCCTCTCTCAAATAACAACCTCTACGCAAGAGGTAAGGCACAACACAAATCACCTATACACTAAGAGGGATTGGCACTTAGCCAAACATCAACCTAAATCACCTCTACACTTAGAGGGATAAGGCACTTAGCCAACACTCTAACAATCACCTCTACACTTAGAGGGATACCAACCAATCCAAACACAACCTCCACAATCACCTCTACACAAAAGGGATCACAACAAACCCAAATAAAAGAAGGTTTTCAACTCTTTGTGGTCTCACTAAACCACAAACCAATTTTCTCACTAAAAATAAAATCCTAATAGATCGGATAGATAGATAGCTCAAGTGTGAGAAAATAAAGTGTTTGGAACAAAGAAAAACACTTAGGAAAATCTCCAAATAGATATTGAAATCAAGATCAAAAACCAATTCCCAAAAGACTCTCTTTTCTTTGAATTTTCCAACACTTTAAAAACAAATAAAAATAAATGTTTTAACCATAAAAACTCTTGCTGAAAAACACTTGAAAGATAGAAATTTTTCTCTTCTCAAATCTTGTTAAAGGCATATATATAGCCTCTCAAAAATCTGCCCATTGGCAGCCAGAAAAGGGCAGAAATGCCCTTCCGGTCGACCGCCCGGTCGACCGGCTAACGGTCATTTTTATGATCGTTGTGCCTCCGGTTGACCGCCCGGTCGATCGGGCCAAAGCCAACGGTCGACTGCCTGGTTGACCGACCCCCACCCGAGAGTAGGGCAAATAGGTTGGCTTTTGTGCACGTCTCATGCACATCAATCGACCGTGCCGGTCGACCGCCAGTGCAGTCAGGCTAGGATTTGAAGATTGAAAAACTTGTCCTTTTAATATCAATTAAATCCCATAAATCACATAAATTCCATAAAATAAGTTTTTATAGGATCTTTGAATACTAAACATGTGTGACCAAAAATCAACACATATTATAAATAATTTGAACCATTTTTTGTGATATTGAAATTTAGCTTAAACACAAAATCTGTATTTTTCAAAACTTAGATTTTTGAAATGAAAAATCATTTTCTCCAAAACTTATGCAAATACAAAAACATGATATTGAAATAACTTAGAAGCATATTGTATATGGATAGAATCTAATATACATATAAGATATATATCTATATTTTTGATATGAAATCCAAAACCGGTTAAACAAAAACCAAACATTTAAACTTGTGTGTGTATGTGAACTTGAGCATATCAAAACTATCTAATCTTTACATAAGATCTAAACAAACTGTACTAAACAAACCGAGGTCTTCTTATAGAGCTCCTTCTCCAAGCCGGCTCGATCCAAACGCGATCCAACGAGCTTGACTCCAACCGAGTGCTAGATACAATCTTGACGCTCGAACTCTTGAATCTACATGTGAAAGCTCTAAAACTTCTTTGTTGAAGTCAAACACCTACTAATATCTTGGTCAATTACTGAAACTATTTAAACACAAGATTATTAGTAAACTATAACTACATGAGTTAATCATTATCAAAACTAGAGTGATGGGCCTCTGGGCCAACAATCTTCCCCTTTTTAATGATGACAAAACTCATAGAATTATATATGCATGGATTAAAGTTAAGCTTCATAGAAGCTCCCCCTTAACTCATGAATAGCAATAAACAATAAAGATATTCAATGATATGCATAAACCAAACAACACATATATGCATAAATGAGAAAATAAACATAAATACTTCTCCCCTTTTTGCATAAACAAAACATATGTGCTCTGATACCAATTGAAAAATAAACATGCATATATAAATTCTCAAAATTCTTCTTCCCCTTTTTGTATAAAATAATGAAATGAAATAATCATGCATATATTAAACTCTAAAATTTCTCTCCCCCTTTTTGTCAAATCATCAACAAAGGGGCATCAATAAACTCTTAAAAAAAATTCTCCTTCTTTTTGTCAAATCAAATAATAAAGTTATATATATGTGATATACATTCATGAAAAGGAGAGACGTAAAGTTAACTCCCCTTACATACATGCATTTATATGAAAAGAGATGACTAAACCCTAACCACATAAAGAAAAATATACAATATATAAAAAGAGATGTGAAGCTTCCTCTATACACGTGTACTACATACCAAAGAGAGGTCAAGCTCCTCAATATGAAATACACTCAATATGAATCTATATATAGAGAAGATGTTAAGCTTCCCTTGCATATAAGCAATACATATCAAAACATTATGATACCAATTTATAATAGCAATTGAAAATAAACAAAATTTTTAAGATAACAAAAGATACCAATTGAAAATATCTTGTAAATTTTTGATACCAATAGAAAATGAAACATTGTACATTTATGATACCAATTGAAATATATATATATATACATATATATATATATATATATACATATATATATATACATATATATATATATATATATACATATATATATATATATATATATATATATATTGTAAAACTTGATATTGATACCAATTGTAAATATTTTGTAATTTTGATACCAATTAAAAGTAAAAACTAAATTTTTAGGTAAACACAACTCATTTCAATATAGATACCAATTTGAGAATAATGCCAATTAAGATTATTGATACCAAGATTGAAACTGTTAGCATAGACTAAACAAAGCATTTTTCATCATAAAGAATGAGAGTAAGATACCAATTGAAAATAAAAACTGATTGAAAGATAAAGCATGAATTTTCTCCCGCTTTATGAAATACCAATAAAAATGACGCATAAGCTTGTATAAGATATCAATTGAAAAATAATTGACATTAACGACTAAATCAAGCTTAGCATAAACATAATCTGTGCTTTAAGATATAAAGATATTGTAAGCACAATCAAACTATATATATATGTATGAAAATATAAATACCAATCGAAATTGATACTATTTGAAATTTAAAGCATACATATATAGAAAAACACAAATATGAGTATACAAAAATATCAATTGTGATACCAATTGAAAATATAATGAGAATCAAGTGTATAGCTCATACTATCTCCCTTTCGTGCACATGTTAAAAAGATTTTCAATTAAGAGCATACAAGGCATGATCGCCTATCCATCCACCCATTAATAGTAGGGGTTTTCAAAAATAAGATTTGAAAATATTTTAACATGTTTGAAAACTCTACCAATTTAAAGAATACGAACTAGTTTAATGAAAATCATGTAAACTAGTACGAAGTACTTCAAGCAAGGAATAAAACATGAAAAACATGAAAATATTATTTTCATCAAAATAATACAAACTTCAAGGTATATGTATATTTTGTACAAACTAGAGTATACATACATATCCAAACACAGATGAGTCCATAATAGAATTTGCATGAAAAGTAAGTGACTCAAGGGTATACATGTATATCTAAAGGTTTTAAATAAAAATTTACCATATACATGAAACTAAAGACATTATTATAAAAAAAACATATCCAAAAATAGGGAATACAAGTTGAAATGCACTAATCATCAAAACTAGGCTATACTAGTACATCTAATGGATATAAATGAACAATTTAAGCACAAACATATAAGAATCAATTGTGGCTCATTAGTTGTACAAGTATGTACACAAGTTTTAATGAAAACTACATCTAAACAAGTAAACAAAACATGAAGTGCCAACATCATAAACATGAACCAATATGATCATTAGGCTAAATGCACGTGTTTTAGATTAGGATATACATAATAGTTAAACTAAAGTGAGAACACAAAAATATAAGTCCATATAAACATGGGTGTATCTCAAATACTACATATGTATATCACAAGTCTAATAATCATGGTATTTAACACAATAATCATTAAAACATGATATTGCTAAAAATCGATAATCTAAAAGCATGTAAACATAAACAAGGAGTTAGAGATAGTTACCAAAATCAATAGGGCTTATCTCCAAACCATGATGGTCTTCTCACCAAACTCTCCTTAAAAGTGATGCATCCAAAGTGTCACCATTTTTCTCGGAACACATCCACCATCAAGGCACTAAAATCTCTCACGTCATGTGAGAGCCCACACCTAAATTAAATAAAATAGGAGTGACTTTTGGTACCCATACTGATCAGCATGATTTTGTCACATTTTCATTCCTATATTTATCTATCATTTGTTTATAAATAATGCTACTCGGGTATTTTTAGTCTATTTTGCAGATAAAGTTATTAGGAGAAGACTGGACCACAAAAACTCTTTCGAGACCGTAAAGTGCGTAAAAGGAGTTGAAGGCGAGATAGGAGGCTTGACACTGCTGGAATCAACATCTAAAATTGAGATCAAAGAAATTTACGATCAACTCGGAAGAGATCGAGGCCAGTTGGAAAATAACATAATTTTGCAAAAGTCAGGGGCTTAAACGCAAAATGAATAGAGATGTAAAATGCAAAATTAATTTACGATTCTCCTTGTAATTTTGTAACTATTTTAGACTTTTGTGTAAAATAGCAAAACCCTAGCCTATAAATATACATGTAAAGGCTAGGGTTTGGGAGGTTTTTTTTTTCTAGGGTTTTACTTTTTAGATTTTTTTCCTCTCCTTGAAACTTGTGCGAAGATAATCAAGCCTTGGATTGTGGCCAATTTTTCAAAGTTATTTTCATCTAACGAAGGTCTCTTCTAATTCCAATCTCAGATTTTAGAGGTAAGAATTTTATTTACATCATTTTATTTCATTTTTATTTTTTCTGAAATTTCTCACTTTGTTAGTTTTATTTTAATCCTGTAATTTAAATAAAAAAATTATAAAAAAAAGGGAAATGTACAGAGGAGCCTGTAGGCGCCTCTGCACAACAAAACAGAGGGCGCATCTCTGCGCCCTCCATTTGAAAAGTCAGGCGCCAGTGGTGCCCCATTTTGAAGAGGGGGCGGCCCCTGGCGCCCCTGCAGGTATGTTTATCCCGTTTTTTTTTTAATTTTGATTTTCATTTGTATTTTAGATTTAGTTTAATTGATTATTAGTATATCTTAAATTTTAGGTAATTATATTTTAATAGATTGATTTTTAACGGTGGTTAAGTATTTAGATAATTATTGTGTGAGTAAGCTTAGTCATGAGTAACTAATTTTCTAGTGCCAAGGGGAAATGAACCTAGGCTAGATTATTTTGTGGTAAACCTGTAGTTTCATAACTATGATTGTTGCACTCACCAATTGACCTAGAACTTTTAGGAGATTATTTCTAGAGTCACTAGTTATTTGACAAGGTATATATCAGTAGTCAATGGTCCATGCTTAGGATTTTACTGCTTTTAATTTATTAGTCATTTTATTTACCTTTGATGGACCATGTGATGCAGATAATACCCTGTACTTAGATCTAGTGTTCAGACTTACTTTGCCTATTAGGAATAGAGATTTTGGTAAGTAACAACATACTAGTATGGAGACCGAGATTGATCACTTGATGCTAGTTTAGGGAATTCGATCCTAAGTGCTTGACTTTTCTTTTATTATAATTAGTTCAAATAACCCACAAATTCACAAAATTTTGATCAATTCGTTTAGAAGTGTCGAAACCAAAAGAACCTCTGTCCCTGTGAATCGACCCTCAAGTGCTGCAATCGAACGACCGTGCACTTGCGGTTAATTAAAACGAGGAGACAGAATCTCCCCATCAAGTTTTTGGCGCCGTTGCCGGGGACACGGTGTTCTATCTTTAGTTTTGACACCTATACCGAATTGTAAAATATATATATATATATATCAAAATTCAAAAAAAATTCAAAAAAAAACAAATTAAAAAAAATTTTAAAAAAAATCCTTTCCCCATGGCCTATCCAAATTCATTTGGTTACGATCCATTTTATAGGCCAGACCCTCCTTTCCATCCACCAACCTCTCTTTCTGACTTTAATGAATACATCCATTCCACGAACTACTCATTTTCTTCATACCATCCTATGAGTTGCCATCACTGTCAAGATCCAAATCATCCTTCAAAACAGTGTCCTTCGATAGGGTGTTCGTTAGGACTAGGTCAAAATCAATTCCACACATTTCAAGGACCTACGAGCGAGCCTTATCCATCAAACTTCAATTCAGAGGGTTGGAATTGTCCTCAATTTTCTTGGGATCAATCATATCAAAATTCTCAATCTAATTGGTCCTACACTGAACCATCACCTCTATCTTGGGGATTTGACAATGATCATGAGAAACCGATGAGCACATTAGAGGAGAGTTTTAAAGCCATGCAGCAGACTATAGCCGAAACCAATCAGCAGTTAATCGAGGCATGTGCTCACATGGATAAGATAATGACTCATCTCAATCAACCTATTTCAGCCACAAGTCCAGATCAAGTTCAAGAGTTCCATCAACTTTCACAAATTGAGCTAAATGGCAATCAGGTGGACAAGGAACCAACACTAGAGGAAGCTTTTAAAACTTTTAGGCAAACTTCAAAGCAAGTGCTCTATGACATTAGAGACTGCTTAAACAGGCCAGCCAATGAGTTGGTTAGTGAGCAAGAGAAGGATCCCTTTTCTAGTCAACTAACTCCTTAGCCATTACCAATTCGACCCATGTCAATTCAAGAGCACATCAACTTGCATAAAATGAACAAAGGCAAAACAGTTAGACCCGAAGAGCAAATCGTTGGTTATACTGATATGTCTAATCATTCCATCGAGATGCCCTTCGAGTCCCCATTATTTCATCTTAATCAATTTGAAGAGTTTGAACATGAGAAGCCTGTTGTGGAAGTTGTGAAGGTCCATAAGGGGTACAAACTTAATAATGATCCTCAGTGTCTGGATGAAGTGATTAGAAATTATTTGGCTACACGTACACCTCATGTGGAGCCAGTTGAACCTTGTTGTGAGGATGAATGTGATAGTAATGAACTTTTGCTTCAAAAGAAATTTGAGGATGAATTTTCTAAGTTCTGTGAAAAGACAAATGTTGAGGAGCAGAAAATTGCATCCATTCATATGGAGAAAATGGGGCTCACTGATCAAAATTGTGAGGATGCCTACATGAATAATGAGCCTTTGTTTCTTGATGAGCTTTTTATTGAAGAGTGTGATCACCATGATAAGAAAACATGTGTTCAGAATCTTGAGTTTAGAATTCCCTTCGAGAAAACAAAACTTGATTTGAGTATCTTCACTTTTGATGAGCCAACCAATGATCATACTTTTCAAAACATGATTCAAGAATCTCTAATTAATCAAAGCTCTGAAAACCTATTTGAAGACGAATTCATATATTTAGATGAATCGGTTAGGGATGCTTTGGTTAGTTACACACCTCCAAAGAAAATTGTTGATTTAAGTTTTGAGGTGATGTTTGAGGATGAGCTTAAATTTGCATGCAATCATATTGTGGACACTCTAGTTATATTGTGTGAAAATGATGAATTTGTGAGGAGGTATGGAAAGAAGAGAAGGAAGAGATGGAGGAAAGTGATGAACAAGATGGAGAGGATGAAATTAAAAATAACAAAAAGATTAACCTCTCCACTTTGTCCATTAAAGAGAACCCATTGGAATGATGGGAAGAGAGCTCGAGGGTATAGACCTAGAAAGATCTAGGTGTGGAGGAGTTGTAAAATTGTACATATGTAAATATTTGTTTATTTTTATTTATTTATTTTTTTTGTTGAGTCTTTTTATTTCTCTTTTAATTAGTTGAGTCAGTTTTAGTGAGTCTTTTATTTCTCTTTCTCTAACCTATGTGTCGAGTTTATTACAAGTGATACAGGATAAGCAAGGAGGCATCCACCACACACAGGGAGAATTTTTGTTGTTTCGACAGCTTGATTTTCTAGTACACTGTGAGTATTTCTAATTCTAGCATATTGTTTATATTTCTAAATCTTGTGTATGCTTGGATTGCATGATTATCATGATTGTGTGCATGTTGTAGATGTGTAAATTACATGCTACATTATTTTTATCATTGTATTCATTTTGTGCATGAGGACATGACACAGTTTAGGTGTGGGGGAGATTCACATTTTTTTCTTTTACGAGTTTTTTTATTTTATTTTGTTTTGATTTTAGGGTTTTTTTTTTTAATTTCTTTACTTTATTTTCTTTTAGGAGTCTTAAAAAATTTTGAAAAAAAAAGAAAAAAAATTGAAAATTTTCTGCAAATGATTAACTAGTATGTGAGTGATTTAGTATCCATGAGTGGATTTTAAGGGTAAGATCAAAATGAAAGAATCATAAAGTCTTAAAATAAAGATTAGAATCTAAAACAGACATACCATCTAAACTTAGTCTAAGTGATTATGTACCCAATAACACTTACACTTTTAAGTTCATAGGCTTGGGATATTGATTACAACTAAAAAAAAAATTGTGAAAAAAAAAGATTTATTATATAGTAAAATAGATATTAATAAGTCTTGTCTTGTGGCCTCAGTTGCTTGAGTAATTAAGTCCGTAGGAGTGTTTTTACACTTATTGCCTTAAGACCATCTGGTTTGGGAGCATTGGCCCAAAGCTCGCTACATGGGTAGCTGAGAAAGCCTAATAGGACAAGATACTATAAAAATATAATAATTTTGATTATCAATTAGCTAGGTACCTTGGCCTCAGGAAGCCTCGGTATCTATGCGAAAGATAGTTAAAAAAATAATAATAAAAGAAAAAAAGATAATAATTTTGATTATCAACTAGCTAGGTATCTTAGCCTCAGGAAGCCTCGGTATCTACGTGAAAGATAGTTAAAAAAAAAAATTTCTAAAAGAAAAGAAAAAAAGTATGAGAGTTGTAATTAAATATTCCCAAGCTTAAGAACTATATCACGATCACGGGGTACATAGGATCTGAAACTTAGGATAGGTGGTGTAAAGTTTTGGATTTGAGACTTTATGTTATAGCCGATATGATTTCTTGAATTGAGATTTTACTTGAAAATGAAACTCATAGAAATTGATGATCTTGCTAGCTAGTTAACTAAAAAAAAAGAAGATTTGTTTTTCTTTTCTTGATTTTCGGTTATCCTTATTTTACTTTTATTTATTTCTTAATCTCTAAAAACTTTCTTGGATTTTGTGGGTGTAATCCGCTGAAAACCCTCACGAGACAAAACTCGTCCTCTAGGGGTAACCTAGGGGTTTAACGGCTTGTTGCACGTGCTAAGTGTAACCGTGATTCCTACGAAAGTGAGTTAGCGTTTTCTTTTTCTTTTTATTAGTTTTGTTCGAGGACTAGCAAAAAAATAGGTGTGGGGGTATTTGATCAGCATGATTTTGTCACATTTTCATTCCCATATTTATCTATCATTTGTTTATAAATAATGCTACTCGGGTATTTTTAGTCTATTTTGCAGACAAAGTTATTAGGAGAAGACTGGACCACAAAAGACTCTTTCGAGACCGTAAAGTGCGTTAAAAGGAGTTGAAGGCGAGATAGGAGGCTTGACACTGCTGGAATCAACGTCTAAAACTGAGATCAAAGAAATTTACGATCAACTCGGAAGAGATCGAGGCCAGTTGGAAAATAACGTAATTTTGCAAAAGTCAGGGGCTTAAACGCAAAATGAATAGAGATGTAAAATGCAAAATTAATTTAACGATTCTCCTTGTAATTTTGTAACTATTTTAGACTTTTGTGTAAAATAGCAAAACCCTAGCCTATAAATATACATGTAAAGGCTAGGGTTTGGGAGGTTTTTTTTTTCTAGGGTTTTACTTTTTAGATTTTTTCCTCTCCTTGAAACTTGTGCGAAGATAATCAAGCCTTGGATTGTGGCCAATTTTTCAAAGTTATTTTCATCTAACGAAGGTCTCTTCTAATTCCAATCTCAGATTTTAGAGGTAAGAATTTTATTTACAGCATTTTATTTTCATTTTTATTTTTTCTGAAATTTCTCACTTTGTTAGTTTTATTTTAATCCTGTAATTTAAATAAAAAAATTATAAAAAAAAGGGAAATGTACAGAGGCGCCTGTAGGCGCCTCTGCACAACAAAAACAGAGGGCGGATCTCTGCGCCCTCCATTTGAAAAGTCTGGTGCCAAGTGGCGCCCCATTTTGAAGAGGGGGCGGCCCCTGGCGCCCCTGCAGGTATGTTTATCCCGTTTTTTTTTTTATTTTGATTTTCATTTGTATTTTAGATTTAGTTTAATTGATTATTAGTATATCTTAAATTTTAGGTAATTATATTTTAATAGATTGATTTTAACGGTGGTTAAGTATTTAGATAATTATTGTGTGAGTAAGCTTAGTCATGAGTAACTAATTTTCTAGTGTCAAGGGGAGATGAACGTAGGCTAGATTATTTTGTGGTAAACCTGTAGTTTCATAACTATGATTGTTGCACTCACCAATTGACCTAGAACTTTTAGGAGATTATTTCTAGAGTCACTAGTTATTTGACAAGGTATATATCAGTAGTCAATGGTCCA
The DNA here is from genome assembly GCA_038442645.1 of Agave tequilana. Classification (NCBI taxonomy): domain Eukaryota; kingdom Viridiplantae; phylum Streptophyta; class Magnoliopsida; order Asparagales; family Asparagaceae; genus Agave; species Agave tequilana. The sequence continues at coordinate 93,497 of JAVJIF010033774.1, forward strand.
TGCTTAGGATTTTACTGCTTTTAATTTATTAGTCATTTTATTTATCTTTGATGGACCATGTGATGCAGATAATACCCTGTACTTAGATCTAGTGTTCAGACTTACTTTGCCTATTAGGAATAGAGATTTTGGTAAGTAACAACATACTAGTATGGAGACCGAGATTGATCACTTGATGCTAGTTTAGGGAATTCGATCCTAAGTGCTTGACTTTTCTTTTATTATAATTAGTTCAAATAACCCACAAATTCACAAAATTTTTGATCAATTCGTTTAGAAGTGTCGAAACCAAAAGAACCACCTGTCCCTGTGGATCGACCCTCAAGTGCTGCAATCGAACGACCGTGCACTTGCGGTTAATTAAAACAAGGAGACAGAATCTCCCCATCAAGTTTTTGGACCATTAACCCCCGATACATAGCCTGTCAAAGATCCAGTTATTCTAGAAATTAATTCCTAAAAGTCATAGATCAATTGGTGTGCATAAGTCATAAATAGGAGAACGACTCGGTCCACAAGAATTAAGTCTATTGGGTCCATGGGGGTTAGCACCTTTCCTAGCCTAAACAAATTTATTTGCAAAATTTAAATTATTTAATCTATCATAATAAAATTTTGCAAGGTGGCCCTTACGTCCACAGTGTATACAAGTGTACACTTGAGTATACATGTTGTTGTGAGTATGAACGTGAGAAGCATGTGCATGGCGTGGTTTGTGTGCATGAATATGAGAAGCATGTTTCTTGTGAAAGATGGATTACAACCATGTGTGGTTTGTGGCACATTGGCTCAAAGTGGAGCCCAAACAATCAACACTCTTCTTTAATATATTTATATCATTTTCAATGTTAGAGGAAGTGGAGAATGCAATAGGTATACTAGGTGGTGAAGTATGGCAAACATGTGAATCAATATCATTTTTCAAAGAAATATTTTTCTTAGAAACCAAATCTAGTTCTTTTGAAATAGAAGCAATTTTTTTTTTTGAAGATTCATTTTCTTTTACCACAAAATCAAATTTTGAAGATAGAACTTTATTTTTCTTCAAAACATCATTACAATCATTTTTATTTTTCAAAATTTTGTTTTCATTAGGAGTAAGTTCAAGTTGGGATTTCAAAGAGTCCCTCCCATTTGAAATCTTATCTCTCTTGCAAAATCATATCAAGTTTAGAAGACAAATTTTTATTTTCTTCTTTTAATTCAAAGCTTTTCTTTTACAAAACTTTATATTTTTCAAGTACTTTTTCACATACAATAGATAGTTCTTCATTTAATGCATCAGCATCAACATAATCATTACAAGAAGAAACTAGCACTATCATCTAGTTGAGTATCCGAGTTTACATCAAGAGAGTCATTCCCTTAGACCATGTAGCAAGCTTGTTTGGACTCTCCTCCACTAGATTCCTCCTCCACAAAGTTTGGCATTTGAAGTTTTGGAGAGGTCAAAGTGTTCCACACTGCAAAGGTGGAATCACAATGAGAAACTACACATAAATATTCTTTGCTTAGAGTGTTTCTAAGTGCTATTAGGGCTTGCGCATTGGCCTCTATATGGTTGCTATTACCAAGATAAGATTTCTTGGTAGCGGTAAGGTAAACATGCAAGCCTAGGGTTTTTAAGTAAGACTTATTTTAAGCTTCCACATATCGACGTTAGAAACATCAAACATGGGAGGGCAAGGTAATTCATGAGTGTGTGTAAATAAATATGTGTGTAAATGCAAAAATAGATTAGCTAGTCAAGATCTCACTCCTAGGTGGTTAAGCCTAATATCAAGAGCATAGACTCTGTTACAAATTGTAAGTACACCTAGAGAGGGGTAAATAGGTGTACGGCTAATCTAATGATAAATTATGTGAAATTAAAAACTAAATTGCAACACACTTAGTGTAATCAAAGAGTGTAGCCGAATTCTCGGTGAAGGGCTCTGGACTAACTCCTCTAGATTCCTCTTAAATAAGAGTTGAGGTGTTATTTGAAGCTCTCTTGGTTCAACACAAGTATGGCACACAAATAATATCAAGCATATAAGATATGAACAATATGATGCAATGCAAAATACAAGAGAGAGAGAGAGAGAGAGAGAGAGTTAGAGATAGTGGATTAATCACAAACACAAAGATATGTTTCGAAATTCGAACCATGCTCTACGTCCCTGCCTTCACACAGAAGGATTTTCACTAAATCGTCCACACAGGACTTCCCACACAGGGAACCTCCAGTGAGGATTTGGGTAATACAAATTTGGAGTACACAACTCCTCTCTCAAACAACAACCTCTATACAAGAGGCAAGGCACAACACAAATCACCTCTACACTTAAAGGGATGAGCACTTAGCCAAACAACAACCTCAATCACCTCTACACTTAGAGGGATAAGGCACTTAACCAACACTCCAACAATCACTGCTACACTTAGAGGGATAACAACCAATCCAAACACAACCTCCACAATCACCTCTACACAAGAGGGATAATAACAAACCCAAATAAAAGAAGGTTTACAACTCTTGGTGGTCTCACTAAACCACAAACCAATTTTCTCACTAAAAATAAGCTCCTAATAGATAGGATAGATAGATAGCTAAAGTATGAGAAAATAAAGTGTTTGGAATAAAGAAAAACATTTGGAAAAATCTCTAAATAGATATTGAAATCAAGATCAAAAACCAATTCCCAAAAGACTCTCTTTCTTTGAATGTTCTAACACTTTAAAAACAAATAAAAATAAATCTTTTAAGCACAAAAACTCCAGCTGAAAAACCCTTGAAAGATAGAAATTTTTCTCTTCTTAAATCTTGTTAAAATCAGCTCAAGAGAAGGCATATATATAGCCTCTCAAAATCTGCCCGTTGGCAGCCAGGAAAGGGCAGAAATGCCCTTCCGGTCGACTGGCTAACGGTCATTTTTATGACCGTTGTGTCTCCGGTCGAACGCCTGGTCTACTGGGCTGTAACGCCCCGATCCGGAGGGTACGGGGACGTTACTGCAACGTATATACGCAGGTCAGAAATACCCTCACGTATATACGCTAAGCATCAGTACAGGCAAGAATCAGAGTACGGAAGCAAGTGGTGCATTATACATTCCAACACATGAGTACAATTACAAAGTTATCACCAGAGGTGATAAATATTACAATAATATTACATCACCTGATAGGCGCAATTTGCGAGAATACAAAGAGACGTATATATATGAATAGTACAAAAGGGCGCTCACGAGATAACTGGAGAAGCCGCGAGCCAACAGGGGGGAGCAAGGATGGGACTGGAGCTACAGTTGATCTGTCTGCTCCACAGAAGTAAGCTTGGTCCTCAGCAAGATGGTCCCCTTCGGTCCAAGCTCCAGGACCTGGACATGAGGATCCAGGGGAGTCAGATGAAACTCCCCAGGCGAGTGGTGATACAAAAGCCAGATGGCGTGCTGAGATAAGTACAAGTGTATCGATAAAACTGAATCATAATCATGCCTTGAAAACCGTGTCGTGAGCATAAGCATGTATAGGCAGGTAGATATATAACAAGTGATATCAAGCAGGAAGTACTCATGGTATGATAAGACAAGAGAAGGTAGAGATGATATGGTAACACCAGATATCTCCTAAACTAACATAAAACCAATAAAAACCGATAAAACCGAATAAAGCCGATTACAAGCAAAACCGATCGCACAAGCTTAGGTCACGGCTCCATGAGACTAGTACATCGAAGGAATAATCCAAACAAGGAAACCCTCATCTATATACCTTTATCTCATATCACCGTAATCCAAGCGCATACAACCCGAATTACAAAACAACACAACAAATTGTATATTATTATGATTGGGGCCGTCTAAGTTGCAGGTTTCAGTATGCGTCCCATTCCACATACTTCCACTTACAACTTATAGAGCAAGTTATTTGGAAACTGATAAAGTTCGATGAATCATGTTTCGGATGGGCCCCGTACATGCCCGGGACAACGGTTCAGGAGTATCCGGTGCTGAGCCGGAACGTACCGCTAGGTACCGGGACTTATTTACGCCCGAACAGGAATAGAGTATCGCAGATCCCATAGAAATGAGCCTAGGGCGTGTGCATACCCGGCAGGAATAATCAGGAGTAGGGGTGTCAGCACACCCCACGGAATCCCTAGTGGCCGCCAGGTGATCCCTCAAATATTTGGCCACGCGCGGCTCGATATGGCCACCATAAACATGATTAATCAGGGCCCATCAGTTTCCCCCAAACCAGGTACAAGTTGTCTTATAATAATTTAATATGTGATTATCAATTTACGGGAATAGCAGGTACAAGACATGATCAGGAGTTCAGGAGTACATGAGTACTATGGATTCAGGTCACTGTATATATAATACAGGATAACAAGTACAGTATTCCCGTAAATGAGATAATCACAGGTCAAGTATATCATGCCGGGTGTCAAGGGATAGCATGACAAGATGGTGATATTAGACAGGCAACCAGTCATGTCAAGAGATTGGTATTAGTCCGGTGGCAAGTCATATCACGACAAGGGGTCTTGCCAAGAAGTAGCAGGTCCGATGTTAGGTGATAACACATCAGCTGCCAGGTGATATACATGTGTTAAATAGCAACATGTAAATGACAGATATAAAATAATGGCATGCAGTAAAACAGTAGCTGAGCACATCCAAGCAGAGCTGAGCGAGCTGGAAATACAGACAGCAAACAGGATTTAACACTGGAGCGTCTGGCAAGGTTACCGAGACAACTCGGCCTAAAGTGCGAGTAGAAAATCCGGCAGCATCTCGCCTAGACGAATCAAGTGGTAAAGCGCTGAACGCTGATCATGACAACCAGGCGGGGCCGAAGACCTGACGGTCCCAATCACTTCCCTTTCGAGATAGTGAGTGACCGGAGGCTGCACTGGGAAACCTGATGGTCCCAATCACCTCTCTTTCGAGATAGTGAGTGACCGGAGGTTAAAGGCTGAGAGACCTGCAATGTTAGTATCACATGAACAAGAAATAAACTACCATAATACAAGCATTCGTCACAGAGCAATACATGTCCAGACATTGGCCCTCGGCCATACACAAATACAGGGACTCAGCCCAATACATTTTACAATGAAAACATGGAGTAAAACACATGTCAACCCGACGAAGCGGGGAAACCCAAATGGAGGCGAGAGCGAGAACACTCGCCTAAATCACCAGATATGCCGAAGGGTCCGAAATCCACTGAACTCGGGACGCGCCATAATTATGGAAGGAAAGAGTGTACAAGGAGACGCGGTTTGAGGAAGTGAGACGCGGGGGTTTGTGTCGCAGGAATGGCAGACGCCGGAATAGCAAACGCGAAAATCACAGACGCGAGGATCGCGTCGCGAGAATAGCAGACGCGGGATAGCAGACGCGGGATTCGCGTCGCATAGATGCCTCAAACGCGAGGTCTGCGTTCAAGTGCGGACGCGAGGAAAACGCGGACGCGGACGTGGGTTCTGCGTCGCGTCAATACAGAAACGCGCGGAGCGCGTTAAGGGATTGCCTAGACGCGGGGTGAGATCCGCGTTAGGAAAGTCTTGGCGAGGAAAATCACTCGCCGACAAGATTCCTTGCTGTGCCCGACGAAGGGAAGTTCGACCCCAATCCAAAAGGAGGGTACCGGCCCTAAGTCTTGCCAACGGAGAAGAACGCGGCCCCAATCCAAAAGGAGGGTACCGGCCCTAAGATGATGGAGTGATGGTGGCTTTGTGGAGGATTTTGATGGTGGTGGTATTTTTGGAGAAGGTAAAGGAGAAGGTGGAAGCTTTGGTGGAGTTGTTGAAGTTGTGGTGGTTTATATGGAGATGGAGGAGGAAGAAGATGAAGGTAGGGAGTTGAAGAAGTTGTAGTGGTTGTTGTTGTGGAGGAGATGAAGGAGGAATTGGTGGTGGTTGGAGTTTTTGGTGAAGAAGAGAAAAATGAAGGAAAAAGGAGAAGGAAAGGTTTATATAGGATTTGGAATTTGTGAAGAGATGTAAAAATGTTTTAGGGAGGGGGTTTTTTGTAAAATGAATAGGTGAGGTGGCTCTCTTGGCCGACCTTGTTGATGGGAGAGGAGTTTGAGTGTTTTGGGATATTTTTGGAGAAGATATTTTGGTGGAGGAGATATTTTGGAGAAGATATTTTTGGTGGAAAAATGGAGAATTTGGTGGAAGGAAAAAGAAGGAAAGAAAAAGGAAAAAGGAAAAGAAAATGAAAAGAGGAAGATATTTTCTTGGAAGAAAAGTGAAAATAATTATAGTGGCGGATTCCCGGGATTCAGTTGCGGATGCGGAAAACTTTCGGAAAAATACCGAAATCGTCCCGAAATCAAGTATCTCGGAACGACCCGCAAAAATTCTCAAAAATCAAGAATATTATTCTAAGACTCATGGTGAAAGCTGTTTTAAGAAATTCTTTATAGTTTTGAAATTAAAAATCCTGGAATCAGCCGTCAATATCGGTCGATACCAACTCGGGCCGAATTTTGAGAAATTCTGAAAATGCCCCAAAAATGAATTAAGATAGTAAATATTATTCTAAAAAAATATGTGAAAGCGGTTTCAAAATTTGACTCCATTTGTGAATTAAAAATCCAGAAGTCGGTCAGCGGTGCTGGTCGACACCGGTTTTGAAGATTTTCATTTTAATTAAGGAAAAATCCAGAAAATCACAGAAAATCTAAAATAATAGAAAATGATGTTTAAAATTGAAATCGGTCAAATCGGATTACCGGAAAGACCAAATCGAGCAATTTACTAGGATCGGGTTCTCGGTTCAGACTAGGGCTGACTCCGAGTCCACGAATCCAAATCCAAGGCAAAACGATCATATAAAGAATTCATAATACAAAACAAATACAGGAAATAAATCGAAAAATATAATCGAGAAATCCGAATACGCAACTAAGTGCGCATTTCGAAAGCGGGGTGTTACAATCCATCCACCTTACAAAAAATTGCGTCCTCGCAATTTCGATAAGGGGTAAATTGAACACAAGGAGGACAAGGGCGGGAATAAAGGCTTCGAAAAACCAAAACAGGGGTAAGATGAACACAGGAGGGACCAGGAGGGACAATGAGAGGATGATAAAGTGGAATATTTAGAAAGATAATCAACCCAAGGTACAAAAGATCAGGGGTAGCTGGACAAGGATAACCAACTCAAAACACAAAAGGTCAGGGGTTGCTGTTACAGTAACATCCTCAAGGTTCCTGCTCCAGATACTGAGCTTCATACTCTGCTGCTGCTTCATCCGATACCTCTGCCGCCATGTTGTGAACTTGGCCTCTGCCATAATCTGCTCTAGGTCTTGCTCCTCTCTGTGGCTGGTCATACTGTTGGGGCGGGAATGGAGCTCTTCGGTCAACGGGTTCTGGCTTCCTCCTCAGTGGTGGAGCTGGAAGTGCCGGGGGTGTTGCTTGTGCTGGAATTGTTGGTGGTGTTGGATAGGTCCTCTTGAATGGGCAACCACTTGTCGAGTGGTTACCGGATCCACACACCAAACATAGTCCATTAGCCCTTCGGCAGTTGCGTTGGATGTGTCCGGGCTTTTGGCAGTACCCGCATATCATCTGCTGAGGGGGAGGTCGGAATGGTCGCTTGACTATCGGCCCGTTGGTGGTCCTGGTTGAATCTTCTTCGTTCATCAACTGAAAGGGTCTCTTCACTGACTTGTTCTGTACCTGGTTCTTCTCATTCTTCTTCTCCAGTCCTCGTTCTACTTCACGGGCAATGGAGAGGACCTGAGAGTATGTCTTCAGCTGTTGAGGAATAAGAAACACCTGGACATCCATCTTCAGCCCTTGCTGAAATCGGCTAGCCCGTTTTTCTTCGTCTGTCACCATGTAGGGTGCAAACCTGCTAAGCCTCAAGAATTCGGCAGCATATTCATCCACTGTCCGATTGCGTTGCTGCAGGCGGATAAATTGTTCTTCCATTTCCTTCTGAGCTGTTGCAGGGAAGAATCTCTCATAGAACCCCTTTGAGAATTGGTCCCATGTGATGGGTTTTTCCAGTGTCGCTTCTTTCGCCAACCACCATGTCCGGGCCACATCCTTCAATTGTATCTTCGCTACTTCCACTTGGTTCTCATCAGGGACTCGGGCCGCCTTCAAAAGATCTGTTGTGTCTATCAGCCACTGTTCTGCATCCAGGGGCTTCTCTGTACCTGAAAAGATAGCCGGTTGTAACCTCCTGAAATCTGATACGCTGCCTGGCCTCTGTTCTCGGGGTGCAACCAACAGTCCTTGACGTAGAAGCTCTGTCTGCTGTTGTTGACTCTGCATCATCCCTTGAAGTATCCTCATCATACCATCACTGTCTCTGTTGGATCCATTTTGAGAGGTACCAGCACCATTACGTGTTCCCCGTCTTTCCATATCTGAGTTGGTTGAAGTGGGTAACAGGAAGAAGCTGGACGGTAAAAGATTTGAAGGTCTCAGGATTCAAGTAATGGATCAGAAGGAAGGAATAGATAACTCTGCACTTGTAGTTGGATTGTATAACCAGGACTCTTGTATTCCAGTTGTAAATATCTTTACCATTAATTTGCCATCTGGAAGTATTGAGGATGTGAGAGCCTAGGCTCTGATACCACCCTGTAACGCCCCGATCCGGAGGGTACGGGGACGTTACTGCAACGTATATACGCAGGTCAGAAATACCCTCACGTATATACGCTAAGCATCAGTACAGGCAAGAATCAGAGTACGGAAGCAAGTGGTGCATTATACATTCCAACACATGAGTACAATTACAAAGTTATCACCAGAGGTGATAAATATTACAATAATATTACATCACCTGATAGGCGCAATTTGCGAGAATACAAAGAGACGTATATATATGAATAGTACAAAAGGGTGCTCACGAGATAACTGGAGAAGCCGCGAGCCAACAGGGGGGAGCAAGGATGGGACTGGAGCTACAGTTGATCTGTCTGCTCCACAGAAGTAAGCTTGGTCCTCAGCAAGATGGTCCCCTTCGGTCCAAGCTCCAAGACCTAGACATGAGGATCCAGGGGAGTCAGATGAAACTCCCCAGGCGAGTGGTGATACAAAAGCCAGATGGCGTGCTGAGATAAGTACAAGTGTATCGATAAAACTGAATCATAATCATGCCTTGAAAACCGTGTCGTGAGCATAAGCATGTATAGGCAGGTAGATATATAACAAGTGATATCAAGCAGGAAGTACTCATGGTATGATAAGACAAGAGAAGGTAGAGATGATATGGTAACACCAGATATCTCCTAAACTAACATAAAACCAATAAAAACCGATAAAACCGAATAAAGCCGATTACAAGCAAAACCGATCGCACAAGCTTAGGCCACGGCTCCATGAGACTAGTACATCGAAGGAATAATCCAAACAAGGAAACCCTCATCTATATACCTTTATCTCATATCACCGTAATCCAAGCGCATACAACCCGAATTACAAAACAACACAACAAATTGTATATTATTATGATTGGGGCCGTCTAAGTTGCAGGTTTCAGTATGCGTCCCATTCCACATACTTCCACTTACAACTTATAGAGCAAGTTATTTGGAAACTGATAAAGTTCGATGAATCATGTTTCGGATGGGCCCCGTACATGCCCGGGACAACGGTTCAGGAGTATCCGGTGCTGAGCCGGAACGTACCGCTAGGTACCGGGACTTATTTACGCCCGAACAGGAATAGAGTATCGCAGATCCCATAGAAATGAGCCTAGGGCGTGTGCATACCCGGCAGGAATAATCAGGAGTAGGGGTGCCAGCACACCCCACGGAATCCCTGGTGGCCGCCAGGTGATCCCTCAAATATTTGGCCACGCGCGGCTCGATATGGCCACCATAAACATGATTAATCAGGGCCCATCAGTTTCCCCCAAACCAGGTACAAGTTGTCTTATAATAATTTAATATGTGATTATCAATTTACGGGAATAGCAGGTACAAGACATGATCAGGAGTTCAGGAGTACATGAGTACTATGGATTCAGGTCACTGTATATATAATACAGGATAACAAGTACAGTATTCCCGTAAATGAGATAATCACAGGTCAAGTATATCATGCCGGGTGTCAAGGGATAGCATGACAAGATGGTGATATTAGACAGGCAACCAGTCATGTCAAGAGATTGGTATTAGTCTGGTGGCAAGTCATATCACGACAAGGGGTCTTGCCAAGAAGTAGCAGGTCCGATGTTAGGTGATAACACATCAGCTGCCAGGTGATATACATGTGTTAAATAGCAACATGTAAATGACAGATATAAAATAATGGCATGCAGTAAAACAGTAGCTGAGCACATCCAAGCAGAGCTGAGCGAGCTGGAAATACAGACAGCAAACAGGATTTAACACTGGAGCGTCTGGCAAGGTTACCGGGACAACTCGGCCTAAAGTGCGAGTAGAAAATCCGGCAGCATCTCGCCTAGACGAATCAAGTGGTAAAGCGCTGAACGCTGATCATGACAACCAGGCGGGGCCGAAGACCTGACGGTCCCAATCACTTCCCTTTCGAGATAGTGAGTGACCGGAGGCTGCACTGGGAAACCTGATGGTCCCAATCACCTCTCTTTCGAGATAGTGAGTGACCGGAGGTTAAAGGCTGAGAGACCTGCAATGTTAGTATCACATGAACAAGAAATAAACTACCATAATACAAGCATTCGTCACAGAGCAATACATGTCCAGACATTGGCCCTCGGCCATACACAAATACAGGGACTCAGCCCAATACATTTTACAATGAAAACATGGAGTAAAACACATGTCAACCCGACGAAGCGGGGAAACCCAAATGGAGGCGAGAGCGAGAACACTCGCCTAAATCACCAGATATGCCGAAGGGTCCGAAATCCACTGAACTCGGGACGCGCCATAATTATGGAAGGAAAGAGTGTACAAGGAGACGCGGTTTGAGGAAGTGAGACGCGGGGGTTTGTGTCGCAGGAATGGCAGACGCCGGAATAGCAAACGCGAAAATCACAGACGCGAGGATCGCGTCGCGAGAATAGCAGACGCGGGATAGCAGACGCGGGATTCGCGTCGCATAGATGCCTCAAACGCGAGGTCTGCGTTCAAGTGCGGACGCGAGGGAAACGCGGACGCGGACGTGGGTTCTGCGTCGCGTCAATACAGAAACGCGCGGAGCGCGTTAAGGGATTGCCTAGACGCGGGGTGAGATCCGCGTTAGGAAAGTCTTGGCGAGGAAAATCACTCGCCGACAAGATTCCTTGCTGTGCCCGACGAAGGGAAGTTCGACCCCAATCCAAAGGAGGGTACCGGCCCTAAGTCTTGCCAACGGAGAAGAACGCGGCCCCAATCCAAAAGGAGGGTACCGGCCCTAAGATGATGGAGTGATGGTGGCTTTGTGGAGGATTTTGATGGTGGTGGTATTTTTGGAGAAGGTAAAGGAGAAGGTGGAAGCTTTGGTGGAGTTGTTGAAGTTGTGGTGGTTTATATGGAGATGGAGGAGGAAGAAGATGAAGGTAGGGAGTTGAAGAAGTTGTAGTGGTTGTTGTTGTGGAGGAGATGAAGGAGGAATTGGTGGTGGTTGGAGTTTTTGGTGAAGAAGAGAAAAATGAAGGAAAAAGGAGAAGGAAAGGTTTATATAGGATTTGGAATTTGTGAAGAGATGTAAAAATGTTTTAGGGAGGGGGTTTTTTGTAAAATGAATAGGTGAGGTGGCTCTCTTGGCCGACCTTGTTGATGGGAGAGGAGTTTGAGTGTTTTGGGATATTTTTGGAGAAGATATTTTGGTGGAGGAGATATTTTGGAGAAGATATTTTTGGTGGAAAAATGGAGAATTTGGTGGAAGGAAAAAGAAGGAAAGAAAAAGGAAAAAGGAAAAGAAAATGAAAAGAGGAAGATATTTTCTTGGAAGAAAAGTGAAAATAATTATAGTGGCGGATTCCCGGGATTCAGTTGCGGATGCGGAAAACTTTCGGAAAAATACCGAAATCGTCCCGAAATCAAGTATCTCGGAACGACCCGCAAAAATTCTCAAAAATCAAGAATATTATTCTAAGACTCATGGTGAAAGCTATTTTAAGAAATTCTTTATAGTTTTGAAATTAAAAATCCTGGAATCAGCCGTCAATATCGGTCGATACCAACTCGGGCCGAATTTTGAGAAATTCTGAAAATGCCCCAAAAATGAATTAAGATAGTAAATATTATTCTAAAAAAATATGTGAAAGCGGTTTCTCAAAATTTGACTCCATTTGTGAATTAAAAATCCAGAAGTCGGTCAGCGGTGCTGGTCGACACCGGTTTTGAAGATTTTCATTTTAATTAAGGAAAAATCCAGAAAATCACAGAAAATCTAAAATAATAGAAAATGATGTTTAAAATTGAAATCGGTCAAATCGGATTACCGGAAAGACCAAATCGAGCAATTTACTAGGATCGGGTTCTCGGTTCAGACTAGGGCTGACTCCGAGTCCACGAATCCAAATCCAAGGCAAAACGATCATATAAAGAATTCATAATACAAAACAAATACAGGAAATAAATCGAAAAATATAATCGAGAAATCTGAATACGCAACTAAGTGCGCATTTCGAAAGCGGGGTGTTACATGGGCCAAAGCCAACGGTTGACCGCCCGGTCGACCGGCCCCCACCCGAGAGTGGGGTGCTTTTAGTCGGTCGACCGCGTGGTCGACCGGCCGAATAGGCTGGCCTTTGTGCACGTCACGTGCACATCGGTCGACCGTGCCGGTCGACCGACCACTGGGCCGGTTGACCGTCCGGTCAACTGCCAGTACAGTAAGGCTGGGATTTGAATATTGAAAAACTTGTCTTTGTAATATCAATTAAATCTCATAAAATCACATAAAATTCTATAAAAATAAGTTCTTATAGGATCTTTGAGTATCAAACATGTGTGACCAAAAATCAACATATATTATAAACAATTTGAACTATTTTTGTGATATTGAAATTTGGCTTAAACACAAAATCTGTATTTTTCAAAACTTAGTTTTTGAAATGAAAAATCATTTTCTCCAAAACTTATACAAATACAAAAACATGATATTGAATAAACTTAGAAGCATATTGTATATGGATAGAATCCAATATACATGTAAGATATATATCTATGTTTTTGATATGAAATCCAAAACCGGTTAAATCAAAGCCAAACATTTAAACTTGTGTGTGTATGTGAACTTGAGCATATCAACACTATCTAAACTTTACACAAGATCTAAACAAACTGTACTAAACAAACCGAGATCTTCTTGTAGAACTCCTTCTTCAATCCGACTCGATACAAACGTGATCCAACGAGCTTGACTCCAACCGAGTACTAGATGCGATCTTGACGCTCAAGCTCTTGAATCTATATGTGAAAGCTCCCAAACTCTTTTGTTGAAGCCAAACACCTACTAATATCTTGGTCAATCACTGAAACTATTTAAACACAAGATTATTATTAAACTATAACTACATGAGTTAATCATCATCAAAATTAGAGTGATGGGCCTCTGGGCCAACACATCTTAACTTTCCAATAACGAAAGTTAAGAATATAAAATATGAGAGGTGTAAGAAAATCCATATGTGTGTAAACAAATAATGTGATTAGCAAACTAAGGATCTTTAACGCTAGGTTGTTAGATCTAAATCAATAGCACTAAGCTCTAATACCAATTAAAAATCACCTTGAGGGGGAGGTAAATAGTTGATGCGCTAATTAAATGCGAAATTTAAAATTTTAGACTAACAAAACTCAACACACAAAGTAATAACCAAATAGTGAATTTGAATTCCCGACGAAGGGCTCTAAAACTTCTCCACAAGAGTCCTCTTGATTAAGAGTCGAGATGCTTAATTGCTCTCTCAGTTCAATACAAGTGTAAGCACATAAACAATATCAAGAATGTATATAAATGAGCAATAAGAGTAATGCAAGATATAAATGGGAGTCGCGTTAAGAGATAGCCAGCAAACATAAGGATATATCTTGAGGTTTAAGCACCAAGTTTTATGTCCCCGCCTTCACTAGAAATATTTTCACTATCTCTACAAAGAAAATAATCTCCTACATAAGATGAGGGCAAAAAGCCAGTGAACCTCTACACAAAAGGTGGGCATAAAGTCAAAAACACCTCTACACAAGAGGGTAGTACACAGCGATGAAAATGGTTATAACAGTTAGTGATCACAAATAAGAAATTTCACAATACAAAATTCCTAAAGATAGAAAATGGCTTACTCTAGCTTTTAAGTAAACAAAAATTTTAAAAATGAAGCTTTTTAGAAACAATTGGGAAAACTTTTTTGAAGATATAGAAACTTGAATTGTATTTCCCAAAAATTTGTTTTTTTATTTTCCAAAACTTTAAAGTATTTTAAATAAACACAATAAAAATGTAGATTTGAAGTCAAAAAACTTGTTGAAAAACTCTGTTGACAGTAGGCAAGGAAGCAGTGGTAAACTTGTAGATAAACTCTTGCAAAAACCCAAGCCAACTATCCTAATATATAGCCCCAAGAAAAAATAGTTGTTGGGGTCAAATCTCAGCTAGATAGGCTTGTTGGTCAACCGTCAACAGTCAAAAATATGACCATTGGGGTTGCCGATCGACTGGGCGATTGACCGCACCTAACATCCATTGCACAAAGCTCTCGGCAGTCAATTGACTGGTCGACCGGAAACAAATAGAAAGCACTGAGTCTCTAATGGTCGACTGGTCGGTCGATCGACACACACAACCCTTAGCAAATGCACATTCGGTCGACCGGGCTTAGCCCCAAAATTATATTTTGTATTTTTAAATATTCTTTTTAAATCCAATTAAATCTTTATAAATCTCACTAAATTCTACAAAAATATATTCATGTAAATACATCAGAGTACAAATATGCGTGATAAAAAAATCAACACATGTTATAAACATGTGAACTTCTTTTGAGATAAAGAATTTCAATCTTAAAAACGAAACCGTATTTTTCAAAAACTAAACCTTTAAATGGAAATCTAGTTTTTTTCTAAAAACTTGTATAAATGCAAAAACAAACTACTAAAACTCAATTGAACTATAATGTGTATGTATAGAATCCAATATATATATATATATATATATATAATGGTATAAACTTATTTTTGACGATATAATTTTTAAAAAAACAACTTTTGGTAAAAATGATATTTAAACTCATGAAATCAACTCATCAAAATAAGTTTCTTAAATATAATAGAAGCATCAATGTGTATAGATGAAATTCAATACACATATTAAAAATGTGAACTTGCTTTTGATGAAATCTATTCATGAAATCAAAAATGGCTTAAGCAAAAAATCAAACCTTTTGTATTTGAAAAATCAACATCAAATTTTTGTGTATGTGTAAGCTTGAGCAATTAAAACTAATCTATGCGTTAACATAAATTCTAAACTACAAACCTTTGAATCAAGCCTTCATGAAAAATTTCTTCTCTATCTTGACTTGATCCAAACTGATTCTTCGAGCTAGACTCTTTCTTTAGTACTTTATATAATTTTTATACTTGAACTCTTGAATCACCATGTAGTAGCTTCAAAATTTGACTTCAAAATTTTTGTTCAAGCTAAATACTAGCTAAAATCTTGATTGAATATCTGAAACTTAAATAACACAAGATCATTAGTACTATAACTACATGAGTTAATCAACATTAAAACTAGAGTGATAGCCATTTGGCTAACATTGGGTTTACATATCACTTATTTGGGTTTAAATAACCACACTCCAATAACTTACTCCTCTAACCAGATTTTGAGTAAAATAAAAGTACACTACTTGTTACACTATTTTCCTTTCTTCTTTATTATTTCTTTATAACCTGACCCAAATTCTATCAAAATCAAAATTCTCGTCCCTCTTCTTCTCCTCCTCCTTCTCCTCTCTCTCTCTCTATCATAATCCATTTTCTCTCTCATAATCCCTTGAAACCTAAAGTATTCCAAATTTTCTCATTCACTCTAAAGATTTCTTTGAACTTTTATCAAAATTTCTTAAATAGAGTATGTAAAAATGATTTGATATGGGTTTTTTTTATGATAAATGAATGAAATAGAAATATGTTTAATTTGAGAAAAAAGAGAAGGTGGAGAGATAAATAAGAAAAGGAGATGAGTGTATTGGTTTAAATTAGGATGTAGTGTTTCATCAGTTAAATAAGGAAAATTTAGTCATTTTAAATAAAATTATTCAAGGTAAGAGAATCAATTAGGAATAATTTATTATTCTAAAAGGGAGTAAACTTGATCTAGAAGGTTTTGAGGACAAATTTCTAATATCAACAATTTGGGGGATAAATTTCTAAATACCAAGAATTTGGGGATATATATCAGAAATATGTATATCAACCGACAGCTGAGAGTCCCTCTCAGCCTGCGGTGACGTGGCACATTATGAGCCACATAATTTGACAATCTAAAATGACGTCCCGCTTTTGAAAATAATTGAAGTTACTAAAAGTCCCTATCATGTATTTTTTCTTGGAATGGTGTATTAGTTTTATATTCTTTATTATTATTTTTTCTCCCTTTTATATATCATCTCTCTGTGTCTCCTCACGTTGTCAGATCTTGGTCACTTTCTTGTAAAACAAATGATTTGAAGATGAAATTTTATACTGCGACTATGATCACAGAATTCAATTTTATCTGAAAATTTATTATTATGAATGCGACCAAAAGTCGCAGTCCAATTAAAATTTATTAATAAAAAGACTGTGACCTTAGAAAAATAAGTTATAAAATACTGGGACCAAGGTCGCCGTGCTATCAAACAAAACTTTTCAAAAAGATTGCTATTACATAAGACTGCGACCAATTTTGCAGTCTTCGGTCGTAGTCTTCTAACCATTTTCGATCGCAGTCTACTAACCATCTTAATTACTTAACTTTTGAGACCTTGTTCACTGCTTCAATTGACTATGTCTCTTATTTCATAAGAATGCGACCATGATCGTAGTATTCTATTTAGATTATTTAATAAAAAATATTATGCTTCAATAGATTATGTCTCTATGTCTCTTGTTTCATAAGAATGCGACCATGGTCGCAGTATTCTATTTAGAAAAATAAGTTATAAAATACTGCAAACAAGGTCGCAGTGTTATCAAATAAAACTTTTCAAAAAGACTACAATTACATAAGACTGTGACCAATGTCGCAGTCTTCTAACCATCTTCGGTCGCAGTATTCTAACCATCTTAATTACTTAACTTTTGAGACCTTCTTCACTGTTTCAATTGACTATGTCTCTTGTTTCATAAGAATGCGACCATGGTCGCAGTATTCTATTTAGATTATTTAATAAAAAAATATTATGACCAAGGTCGCATTGTTATCAAATAAAACATTCTCAAAAGACTACTGTTACATAAGACTGCGACCGAAGTCACAATCTTCTAATCATCTTAATTAATTAACTTACGAGATTATTATCACTGCTTTAATTGACTATGGCTCTAATTTCATAAGACTGCGCCCACGGTCGCAGTATCCTATTTAGCTTAGCAAGGTCAAAAAAATACTGCGACCCTAATCGAAAAAAAAAAAGCTGCAACACTGCGGCCAAAGGTCGCAATGTAAAATAAAAATAAATCTAAAAAGTGAAAATGATATTAAAAAATTTTAATCCAAATTTTTCTCTTCAGAAACTGTGACTTCGATTGCAGTTTCAGAAAACAAAAAAATAAAATAAAATAAACTGTTTCAAGTCGCAGTAATAGATTTTTATTGTGATTAAAACATCTTTCAAAAAAAACTTGAATATTAATGCGACCATGGTTGCATTCTTTTAAAATAATTTATTTTTCTAAAATTTAGTAATCAGGATTTGTAATTTTTTTGCTTGAAAAAACTCAAAATTTTCAGATCTATATTTTTTTTAGTGGAGGAACAGTTGTAGCCAGGTTAAAAGTGAAACTGAGGGTATTTTAGTCATTGGACAACGAAAAGTGGTTGATAGTCTTCTTTTACCGCCTAAATTTTTGACTTCTCCGCGGCTAATATGAAGCCACATCATGCCAGCTGAGAAACTCTCTCAGCTGTCGGCTAAGGTACAGTAACCCCTATATATATAATATAGCCATTTTATTTTTGTGTTTAACTATTATCTGTTCTTTTCTTTCTAGATTTTTTATTTACTTTATTTTAAATTATGTTCCTCTTTCAATTTTTCTAGAGTTTTCTTTTACTTTTTATTATTCCCTTAGTTTGAATAATTTATTTGGTTTTTCTAATAAATTTTCCTTCTTTTATTTATTCATAATTCATTATCTTGTTTGTTTACCAATTCCTTATTTGACATTTTACCTAATTTGTTTTAATTGTTTCTTTTCTTTCTTTTTTTGAGATGCTACATTTTTTTCTTTTATATTTCTTATGTGTTTTCAAAGTTTAGTCTGGCATATGCCAAGAAATAGGTAATGGAACTCTTAAGCCATAGGTGAATCTTCATTTTTTTTATTTTTTTTCTTCTTTCTTTTGATACTATTCTACTTTTTTATTTCGTCTCTTTTTCAAGATTTAATCTTTCCATTTTATCTAATTATTTATTTTAATTTCTTTAAATAATTTTCAAAATGTTCTATTATTTATTTTTATTAAAGAATTATCTTTTCATTTTCCAATTATTTTTTTCCTTTTCCTCCATTGTTTATATGTTTTTATTTACAAAGTTTTTTATATTTATTTGATACTTTAGTTTATATATACATGTTCTAAACCTTTTATTTTCTTTATTATTCTATTTTACATTATATATTTTTATACTCATATTTAAATAATTGTTTCTTACTTTTTTTTAGAATTTTGTCTTCCTTTATATTTTAAAGATTTTTTGACACTTCTTGTTTTTATTTTTTTTATTTCTTTCTTTATTTGTGATTTTTGCAAACTTTTTCTTTTCAATTACATTTCTATATTTTTGTTTTTTATTATTTTATTTATATTTCTATTCTTTCTACTTTATTTTTTTAGTTAGTTCTCTTTTTAAATTTTTTCCTAGATTTTTCTTCTTTCAAAATTGTTTGTTTTCTTTTATTTTAGTTCTACCTTCATTTGTTTCTAGAAGTTTTTTTGGTTACATTCTATTATTCTCTTTCGTTGAGGCTGATTTGAAGGTGAGAAGGGCTGTTCTCTTACTTTCTATACATCTTTCTTTCTGATTCTCTGAATAAAAGCAAGGAAATACGGATTGGATGATTTTGAGCCGAAGCACTATTGAAATGGAAAGGTGCCAGAAGAATTCTTTCTTGGCCATTTTGTTTCAGAAGAGGAAAAGTAAGTAAACAAGTGTTGATTGATATCAGCTTGAGTCACAGGCCTGCTGAAATTTATAATAGCTGGGAGTCGACATGTTGGGCGGATGTAAAATACTAGTAGGCTAAGTGTTTTGAATTCAAAATTTCACATTATTGGCCGAGTCAACAGTGAAGGTCTTTTCTTTTTATCGATAATATAAGCTTTATCAAAGTCTTCATCAACTGATGTTTTACCTCATTACCTGTTGGTCGCTGAGAGTATCTTTCACACTATTGAGGCTCGATTACATGATTGTTGTCCACAAAAAGTTTTGATGATCTCCCCAAGCCAGATTGTAGGTGTAATTGTTGGCATAATATTGACAAGCCATACTAACATGATTTCCTCCACACCACTTGCATACTTGCATTGGCTTGACTCTTTTTAAGGACCATTGTTAATTGTAATTCATAGGCCTGAAAATAAAAGATAAAGAAAGAAAAGAAGATAAAGATAAATTTTCAAAGTAAAACTAGAGTCAAAAGGTATTGGTATTAATAAAGATAAAACAATCTCCGAAAACGGCGCCAAAAAACTTGATATTGCGAATGATAAATGCACCAATTATTTACAAGTAATAAAATAATAGAGTAGAGTGTCGAACCCACGAGAATTGTTATCTAATTAAGTAACATTGGTGTCTTAACTGAAGATTTTATTTGAAGGAAAGACATAAATTGGAAAGTGAAATAAACAAGAAAGATGCTGGCTTTAGATAAGAAAATCACTAGGGCAATTGATTTCAACAATTAATAATTTGAATTAATAAGTTGATTGTACTAGTAACTACATACTAATCATATTAACAATAAGAAGTTCCTAACTTAACTAATATTCTCTCTCGATTAATATTAATTCTAACCTCTAATACAAAACCTATAATCTCTCGGTTTAGTAGATTTACAAGTTAAGAGGAAATATTAAGCACGGTGAATCTTTCTATAAGATTACACAACTTTTACGTTTCAACTCATCAAGTTGTGATTTATTTTCTCATGAAGCATTACTAAATTATCTCCTCCCGGTCTCAAACCTAGCCATCTATATAATTGTGTGCATCAATTAATAACATGAAGAAAGAGAATAAAAACTTAACATATATAGAATCTATCATGAAGAATGGAGTAGTAACATAGAACTAACACAAAACAAAAAGATTAAATATTCAATTAAATTGCCTACATCAACGCCCTAGTTATGGAGATTTAACTCATGATAAAGAAATTACAAAGTAAAACAATAAACATGATTTCTATCTTCATATTGTAAATTAAAAGAGAAAGAGAAGAATAACACCACTTTGAAGATCACGTCTAATCCTTAATTACCACTTCTCCGATCTTCTTCTTCTAAAACACCAGAGTTTCTTCTCAAAAAGCCAGAATTTTATATAAGAAAAAGAGAAACTAAAACCTAAATTACAAAGCTTGTTTCAATACATTGATTGATGAGATTATCAGGTCAAAAGAGATTGCAACATTTTATATAGACCTTAGAGCCAATTACATCAGAAATACATTAAGACTTCTAAACCTAATTTAATTTAGTGTGGAAATCTAATTCTAAATTGATTTGCAGACAGTTAGTGTTGATTGCTGAATACGACTCGACATATGACTGAATTAGGAAACAGTGTCAACAGAAGAATTATAACCCTTTAATTCCTCTTTATGTTGCATCTTAAATCATCAAAATTGGATTCGTGTAGCGAAAGGTAGGATAGAAATAGTAAAATGTGTCTAGTCTAAATTCGAGTCTAAAATAGATTTCTGCTCTTTGTTGAGCAGTGGACGGCTGTGTAGCCGAAAATTTGGCTAACCAGCCGAATTTTGGCTTGTTTGAAATTCAAATTTTGATAGATGCTTTCCTATATTTTATTGACTATTTTGGCAAGTCTATTAGATCTCTGGATATCTGGATCTTGAAATATGCTGCTGCAATCATCTCTTTAATGTCGATTTTCTGCTTTTTCGTCTCTTTTGCGCTCTGACCTACATTCTGTATAAATATAAAAAAAACACCCATGCAGTAATAAATGTGTAACAAAATAGGTATAAAAATGGTACAAAATATAGATGATAATTACAATTATCGGGCCACCTCTTGAATCCCATAATGCGGTGGGTTGGCATGAGGAAGACATCCTCAGTGCACTAGTTACTTAGGCCCTATACACGACGTAACTTAATAACCAACAATGATGATATTAGGAAATTGTGTTATTTGGTCACTTCCTTATTCGGCTAATAGTACCCTATATCATATTCTAATGAGTTCTACTGGAGTAAGGGCTCCAATATGGACTGCCAGTGGTATGAGACATTGAAAAAGTAATTATTAAAATATCAGATGATTGATTATTATTATTGTATAATTCAAAATACAACATGTTAATTTACTTACACATAAGACTTGCCATTGTATTATAGTCCTCCAATCCATGTGTGTACGACTTAAGTTGGACATACTGTTTTACTATGTATTATTACTTTTACAAGCCATTTGGCTGACTAATTGTTGTACTCACATGTGATTGCCTGTGCGTGCCACTTGGCTTCATTTTACATACTCGCCAGGTTGCCTTCTGACAACCCAAAACTTTCATGTCCAGATATTTGAGAGTGGAACGAAGTGGACCCTTTAGCGGAGGATCGAGCTTTCCTTGTGGATCAAGCAGATCAGCCGTAGTTTATCCCCAATCTACCCTCTCTTGACTAGCTTACGAGATTTCTTTTCGCAGCTCGTGAGCATCTACCAGTCTTCTCTTATCTCGTAATCTTACTTGCGCCTTCTGGTGATGTAATATTCATGTAATATTTAAGTTACACCCTGTGATAACTATGTATTTATAACCATTTTCTATTGGAATGTATATTACCACTGTACTTCCATACTCTGACTCTCGACAATACTGATGCTTAGCGTACATACGTGAGTGTGTACTAGCTCAGCGTATGTACGTCACAGTAGCGTTCCCGTACCCGCTTGGGTGGGGTGTTACAACAATATAGAGGACTCTGACTATGATCGCAGTACTTACAAAAAATGTCTTATTTCTGAGGACTGTGACTACGATATCAATCCTCACAAAATTATCGCAGCCCCGTTTCTGAGGACTCCGATCATGATCGCAGTCCTCACAAAATGCATTATTTATGAGGACTACAATCACTGCGATCATGATCGCAATCTTCACAAAAATATCATGTTTTTTAGGCTTTATAGATTGCGACCTTGATTGAAGTCTTTTTTATTAGAATTGCAAACATGATCGCAATATTCACAAAAATGTCTTATATTTGAGTCTTTATGAGGATTGCGACCATGATCGCAGTCCTAAAAGAGAACCATGATTGCAGTTCTCTTAAAATGCCCTATTTTTAAGTTTTTGTGAGGAATGCGACCATGATCGCAGTCCTCAAAAATGCCCTATTTTTGAGTCAGTCCTCACAGATGACTGCGATCATGAGTCACAATCCTTATATCAGTATCGTTAGCATTAGCAAACCCTGTCCACTGACATCGAATGATTCCTAATATTTTTTAGATCCAAACCCAAACAAAATTCATCGCGAGCCCGAACAAACGAAATTTATAAAAGATCGATCTTAAAAAAAATTTCCTGGGGCTTCGCCCTTACTCTGGGAGGGGGCTCCCTCGAATAACTCTGCGTCAGGGTTATGGTTGAGAGAAGAGCAACGTCGGGGGTGATGGGGAAGGGTAAAAGAGAAAATAAAAATATATAAATAAGTGGTGGTTGTAAAATCGGTTTATGCTTACATGGATGATGCTGTAGCGAACAAAATTATGAAGCTGAGTTTTGTTTCTAATTATGAAGTGAAGTAGATGGTTGTAGCAAAATATTCCTTACATTTTCTCTAATTATTTATTTTGGTTTCTTTCCATAACTTTCAAAATTCCTAATTTTTATTTTTATTAAAAGAATTATCTTTTCTCTTTTCCAATTATTTAGTTTTTTCCTCCATTGGTTATTTGTTTTTATTTACAAAGTTTTTTGTATTTATTTGATACTTTAATTTATATGTGTGTGTGTGTGTGTATGTTCTAAACCTTTTATTTTCTTTATTATTGTATTTTATATTATATATTTTTTGTCCTCATCTTCAAAGAGGTTTTCTATCTTTTTTTAGAATTTTTTCTTCCTTTTTGTTTTTAAGAATTTTTTTGGCATTTATTGTTTTTATAATCTTTATTTCTTTTTTATTTTTGAATTTTCGCAAACTTTTTCTTTTCAATTACATTTCTATATTTTATTATTTTATTATTTTATTTATATTTCTATTCTTTCTACTTTTTTTTAGTTAGTTCTCTTTTTAAATTTTTTTTCTGGATTTTTCTTCTTTCAAAGTTCTTTGTTTTCTTTTATTTTAGTTCTACCTTCATCTGTTTCTTGATTTTTTTAATTTTTTTTGGTTACATTCTATTATTCTCTTTCGTTAGAGGCCTGCTTTGAAGGCGAGAAGAGTTGTTCTCTTTCTTTCTATGCAGCTTTCTTTCCGATTCTCTGAATACAGGCAAGGAAATAAGGATTGGATGATTATGAGCCGAAGCACTGTTGAAATGGAAAGGCGCCAAAAGAATTCTTTCTTGGCCATTTTGTTTCAGAAGAGGAAAAGGTAAGTAAACAAGTGTTGATTGATACCAGCTTGAGTCACATACAGGTTATGTGGATGTAAAATTACTGGTAGGCTAAGTATATTTTCACATTATTGGCTGAGTCAACAGTGAAGGTCTTTTCTCTTTTGTCGACAATATAGGCTTTGTCAAAGTCTTCGTCAACTGATGGTTTACTTGGTCGCTGGAAGTATCTTTCACATTAAAGACGTTAGATTTCTCCACTAACTGATACTATGCGCCTGTTTTGTTCTTCGTTGAAAAAAATAGATCTATGCAGTCATAACATCAACTTGCTATTCATTGGATTCGCTGTAGCTGCAGTGAATCCAAGCTCATTTCCTCCGCTAGCGAGAGGATATGTGCCTCTCTATTGTAAATGTCCTTTTTGTAATAATTCTAGCGGGTCCCGCATAAATTTCTCTATCTACTGAAAACGTAATTAAACACGCAATTTGGATATCTGCCAGCTACAATGCTTTTTTTTTATTTTTTTTAACAGATTTTCAAATCCAAAACTTGTCAAACAAACAAGCCCTATATAGTCAATTATCAGCAAATAAATTCTCTATAAGCGTCTTTCTCATCAAAGTTGAGAAAGACTAGTATGGATCAGATTGCTGGGACGGAAAGACTAATCTTTCTCATCAAAGCTGGACTTATTCGCACAATTAGCAGCCCTATGAATGGTTGGTTACGTAACGTTATATAAGGAGGTGTCTCTTAGCTGAAGCTGTGTTCTCGGACGGTGTCTCTTGTACTTTTTACATTAGTGGTCAAATAGAGAATGTTATTTAATTTCATGTGCAATACCTTACTTCTATTGACTTTTGCCTTGGTCCTGGTGGTGCACTCCCACTCCACTGTCTTTCCAAAATAAAATTAAGTAAAATAGAGTTCTAGTTTACAGCTTAGTTTTCTGTTACTGTTAAAATTTTCAGTTTGCCTCTTGTAGCTGACAATCAATTACTGTCAAATGATTGTCACCTAGATAATTCGTTAGCTCCTTTTTTAGTTTAAAAGATAATTTGCTTTCACTATTTTTGTATTAGTGATGTAACTAGATGCTCTGTTCAATGCACTGTCGGATGTGCTCATTTCATTTCTTCAGATTTATCAACTATTTGTGCAAATCAATATTCTCTTCTTACAGAAAAAGGTTACAGGTGAGTTTGAAATATTTGATTTTGATAAATGGAATTGGCTGTTAAATTGTAGAGACCAGGTTCATGATAAAATGTAATACAGATTGTAATTTAATCAAGAATCTGTTATTTATGTGAAAAAGGATTCAATTTACAGAGAGAATATTGCGGCAACAAGCAGCCAACAAATGCCCAATTGATAAACAAGATTCCAAGTCTAGTGTTTACTTGACTTGCAAAAGAGGGTCAATTTCCATACCATGTCCCTTCAAAAGACGACCCCTTTCTTTTCAATCGAAGACTTACTCACCTAGCTAGTTTGGAAAATTGTGCAGTGACGAGTGAGGAAAAATAGCTCAATCTCAAATTGTACAGTTAACTTGTCCAATACTCCCTTGATTTTCTTTTTCTATAAATTATCCTTGAGGAGTCTGAAAGCCTCCCACACAATCGATTGTTGCCTTGTAGGTTGGCCTTGATCTCATGGCTAATGCTAGTAGTAGTATGTGGAAAATTGAGTGTCTCATGCTGAGAGGAATAACTGGATTTCTCCTCATTTTATCCTCTCTTTGCCATGCCCATGCTAGTGTTGAACTCGGTGTCGGCTTGATGAAGAGAGGTGGCGGCTGCATAGAGAGCGAAAGGAGGTCTCTCCTTGCTGTCAAAGCAGGCATTTATCAACCACCTGGCGATAATTGGCTCTCTACTTGGAGGGATGGCACAGATTGTTGCAGTTGGCAAGGTGTCGGCTGTGACAATGTAACCGGCCATGTTGTTGAGCTTGATCTGCGCTATCCATATGATCTCTCATCACCATTTATTTATGAAGATGACAACCTCCGCCCCGGTCCAAGTAAGCTCAATTCTTCTCTGCTTGGTTTGATACATCTCAAGCACTTGGATCTTAGCATGAACAATTTTTCTCAAAACCCTGTTCCTGAATTTCTTGGGTCCTTGGTAA
This sequence comes from Agave tequilana, assembly GCA_038442645.1. NCBI lineage: Eukaryota > Viridiplantae > Streptophyta > Magnoliopsida > Asparagales > Asparagaceae > Agave > Agave tequilana. The sequence continues at coordinate 119,550 of JAVJIF010033774.1, forward strand.
AACTAGAGTACCTCAACCTATCCAATGCCGGATTCTTTGGAAGCATTCCTCCGCATCTGGGCAACCTCTCTGGCTTGCGATCCCTTGATCTTCATTCAAATACATATGGCTATTCTTCCTTGAGCATTGGTAAAGATCTTCGTTGGCTTTCCACGATAACTTCTCTAGAGTACCTTGACATGAGTAATGTCAATTTCTCCAAATCAGGGGACTACTGGATTCATGATATCAACATGCTTCCTTCTCTCTCGGTGCTGCTTCTGTCAGATGTTGATCTCAAAAATATTCCTAATACATTGCCCCATATCAATCTCACTTCACTTGCCACGATTGACCTATCTGATAACACATATAGTTCTCTCATACCTGGTTGGTTATTTAATATTACCTCTCTTCAGCATCTTGACCTTGGGTATTGTTCTTTCAAGGCGCTGAGGATTTTAAAAGTATTAGCGAGTTTCAGCAAATTGGAGCATCTAGATTTGACTGAGAACAATATTATTGGTCCTCTTCCAGAGATGCTGGGAAATTTTACTTGTTTGATCCATCTAGATTTGTCTGGAAGTGAAATAACTGGAGAGATACCAAAAACCATGGGAAGCTCTACAAGTTGCAATCTCTCGAATTGAGCAATAATAAAATTAGCGGAAAAATACCGGAAACTCTGGGAAGCCTCTGCAAACTGCAAATCTTAGACCTGTCCGGTAACAAGATTGGTGGCGAGATCACGAGCCTAGTAGAAGAATTGTCCAGGTGTAGCCCGGGAAGTGATCTACATTATTTATATTTATATAATAATAGTTTGAACGGGACAATCCCAGCTAAACTAGGCCAGCTGTCTAAATTGGAATTTTTGAATCTCTCCTCAAACTCATTTGTGGGTAGCATGACAGAGGCCCACTTTTCCAACCTCATAAATTTAAAATCTATTTCTCTGTCCGGTAATCACCTTGAAATGGTCTTTAGTGGAGATTGGGTTCCTCCATTTAATGCCTCCGGAATTGAAATGTCCTCTTGTCACTTGGGGCCTGACTTCCCCAATTGGATCCGAACCCAAACTATGCTGAAGATTCTTTACATGTCTGAAGCTGGAATCTCAGATAACATCCCCTCTTGGTTTTGGAATTATGATATTGTTGGGTTGGACATGTCGAACAATCAGATTAGGGTCAACTACCACCATCTCTTCAAAGAATCCAATATACACGTCTTAATTTGAGTTCCAACTGCTTTGATGGTCATATACCTAATTTGGATCCTACTTATTTAGAATATATAGATCTATCTAATAACTCATTTTGTGGACCTATCCCTTCAAGTTTGGCTGCAGCTATGGACATCGGTTTCATCTCTCTATCAAATAATCATCTCACCGGTACCATCCCACCATTCCATGTCTATAGTTTGACCATATTGGAAGTGTTGTGCGCGCAGACTGTCACAACAACGAACCAATAGAGAATCCCTAGATCTCCAGCACAATGCAATCACAAGAGAAAACACACAAATCACAAACACAGAGTTTTAACGAGGTTCGGCCAACGTGCCTACGTCCTCGGGGCAATCAAAGGGGAGAATTTAATTAGGGAAGATGATTACAATGGATCTTAGCCTCTCTCAATACAAGAGAACCCTAAGCCTCCTAATTTCGCAGGTTAGAAACCCTAGAAAACACCCAGCAGCTATTTATACTACAGGTTTCCGAACTGCAGATTTCAGCCCAAAACCCGACTGTCGGTCGACCGAGACGGTCGACCGACCCTTCTACCGGTCGACCGGTCCGGTCGACCGATTCCAACAGAGAGTTGGGCCCTTTACAGTCAGTCATATCGGTCGACCGGTCCGGTCGACCGCTCTTTGACACTGTGCACGTCGTGCACGTCCGGTCGACCGGCCCGGTCGACCGGAGAACCTGTTCTGCTGTTGCTGCTTGTTTTCTGCTGCTGTTTCTTCCGTCGTCTCTTGTCGCCGACTTCCTCGACAATCCCTTGACGGTCCGGGTCATCTTCCTCAGTACAAATCTCCCTCTTTCCAACAGGAAGTACTTGATCTCTCAAACAATAAGCTAGGTGGAAGACTTCCTTCGTTTGATTGTCCACAACTTGGTGTTCTTGATCTATCAAGTAATAATTTGTCAAGTCATATACCTGACTCAATTAGATCCCTCAAAAATCTTCAATCATTGCATTTGGAAAATAATAGTCTCACTGGAAGGATCCCTTGGTCCTTGCAGCACTGCCGACAATTGGTTGTTCTTGATCTCGGTGAAAACAGATTATCAGGGGAGATTCCTACATGGATAGGACTGCACTTACCTCTATTGCGAGTTCTTCGATTACGGTCAAATTCTTTTTGTGGCGACATCTCCTTTCCAAATTCCCACCTTACCAATCTGCAGGTTTTGGACCTTGCAGACAACAATCTCTCGGGAATTCTTTCTCCCTTTTCTTTGAATTTCAGTGCCATGCTTCAGACACTAAATGTGGACAAACCAATGATGGTAAATTATTATGGTTACAAAGAGAGTCTCATGGTGACGGTAAAGGGAATGGAGATTGTGTACACTACAGTGCTTTCTCTTGTGACAAGTATAGACATATCTTGCAATGGTTTTTACGGAGAGATTCCTACAGATCTCACAGAGCTACATGGATTGGTTTTCTTGAATTTGTCTAGAAATCACTTCACCGGCGAGATCCCAGAAAATATTGGCGCCATGAAACAGTTGGAATCACTTGATCTATCATTGAACAATCTCTCAGGCAATATTCCACCAAGCATGTCCAACCTAAATTTTCTATGCCACCTTAACTTGTCACACAACAACTTGTCGGGAAGAATTCCATCAGGAAATCAACTTCAATCCTTCACTGATCCCTCGATCTACAATGGCAACCTTCAACTATGTGGATGGCCCTTGTTGGAATGCTCGCCTTCTCAAGCACCATCTCATGAAGGAGGTACAGAAGAGAAAAAAGACGAGACCGATGTGATATTGATTTATGGCATTGCTGCATCAGGATTTATTATAGGATTTTGGACTGTAATCGACACATTATTGATCAAAGTATCCTGGAGGATTACATATTTCCACCTTGTTGACAAATTCTATGATTGGGTTTATGTGAAATTAGCAATAAGTATTGCAAGGTGGAAGTCTATTATACTGAAGGATTGACTAAGTTCAAGGCCACAATTAACCTCAGAAGTCAATGGGTGTCACGCGCAATGTTACAAGATGCTAACATAGGTATGTTGGAATCCACTTTGATTTATATATCTTGTTAGCTAGCATATATGTAATGGTTGTTTACTTCTATTGTTGTTGTAGTTTTGTTATTGTTTATTTTGCTTCATGCATTTACGTTTTCTTCTAAAAATCACCATCATAAATGTGATTAGAGACTGAGAACTTGTTCTCAAGTAGGGAAATATGGATAATGATATGCCGGATTCCATGTCTAGTCTAGTTTTTACTTGACTTGCAAAATAAATGCATCTCTCTATCTACAAAAGTATTCATCATTGCCAAGAAGTAAGATTAATGTTGCCTTATAATACACGATACCTTTTTATTCAGCTAATTATCTTCTATGATTTACTATTATTATCGAGTATGACATAGTTAAAACTTAGAAACATTACTTCTTTTTCTTTTTCTTTTTTTTTTCTCTTTTCTAAAGTGGCAGTGTTTATAATAAGCAAAATAATGTTTCTTCTTCCAGGATCTTATACTGTGGTTTCTTGATTAGATTCTTCAGATTTTTGTCAGTACACATACCTCTGTCAGAATTTGGAAATGTCATTATAAGAAAACATTATTCCTTCTTTCCCTGAAGTTCTTAATCCTATCATGAGTGTCATTTAAAGACTTTTAGAATCCATGGGAACAATAGCTTCTCAAATGCATTCTTTTTCTTCACCTTCTTATAGTAGTAGGAGCCATGAAACAACAGATTTAGCCGTGGTCAGTGGCGATCAGGATATTCAGGATATCCTGAAACTCAAGCGAGTTTCAGATAGAGATGTGCTCCATATCTTAAGGCCAAGAGACATTTTCTCTAAGATTTATCTTAAGAATTATATCATAAAACCCTTTTTTCTGAAATGGGTCAGTTAAGGAATAAAACTCTTCTAAACAAGGAATTTGTAATATCCAAAAAACTAGGTGATATTAGGAGGAATTAAATAAATAAATAGGAAAGATAATAATTAGGAAAATATTTTAGTGATAATAAATATTGTGACTCAAAGCCCATAAGTTAATTTACTATCCAATAGGGTTTAGATTTTCATACCCAAACCCAATAAGATACTAAATCAAAATTAAATTCCTTTTAATTCCTTATCTCTTTAAATCCAAGAATATCCAAGGATAAAATCAAACAAAAATCTTTTAAAATTCGTATAAAATTTCTCCTTATCCAAAAACACACCCAAATCAAGTTCAAACTAATAGACAAACATTTCAATTTGTGAGTATAACTAAATTCTAACTAAAAATCAATTCAAACTTGAACTAAACACTAAAAAAAACTAAAAAATTATCTTATATGACCACCTATAAATAAATTAGAAATTAATCTATCAAAACTCTAAAAATCAATCTACTCTAGGAGTGAAAAGGAAGTCATGAGGATTCATCAAGCTAGATCAAGAGTTGGATCTTAATCATCAAAAAGACAAGTACATAAATTCCTCTCTCTTTCCTTGATGTTAAATCTGGTAGAATTTATGCCTAGAACCTCCTTACAAGATCTACATCATGTCATCCCTTACATTTGCAATTATTTTCTTTACTTCGAGTTCTATGGAACTATTCAATATCAATCCATGAATGTTAATTGATATGCAATCGGTGGTGAATTATATTACCTCTCTTTTCAGAATTCAATATGTGATACTATGTTTAAATTTAGTTATATGTTGAATTCTCATATACTTTTATCTAATGAAATTTATCCATGGTCCTGGTGAAACATAAACTGACATTGATAGTTACACTTACAGTGATGAATGATTATATTTAACACAATACTTGCGGTATATAGTTAGTTGTATTTCACTTCGTTTTACTTATAAAAATTTCTTTTACTGACATTAACTTGAAATCATCACTCAATCTCATCATGTGCTTGAAATAAACAATCGACAATCCATCATATATTGATGTTTATCACTATCTTTTGTCAGATAATTGGTTACATTATTTTGTTTGCTATTGGTAGGACTACACCTTTTGATTAATGCCTTGATGTCAGTGCCTAGCTACTAACTGACAGATTTCCCAACTTGATTACTTTTTCTTGGAGAATTTCCCTCCTATTTTGAAAGGGATGTTATTAACTATTTTGTGGACAAGGGACTTGTGAACTGGGGGATTCAATGTAGATTTTATTCATTTATTAATATAATGATCTACTATAACGTAATCGCTGAATGAGAGATAATTTGTTGTTAGATTAAAATTTTGGTCCCAAACATAATCAATTGAACTTCCTGTTTCGTGCGTGAATCTACATTTGTGGTTTCTTGATACTGAAAACTATTTCATTCAAACAATTCCTTAACCTTCACAACTTAACCTTATTTTCTGATCTTTTTTCTTTTAAAAAATAGCTTCAGCTTTGAAAAAATGTTTTTAAGTCCCTAAGTAATTCTGAATTCTTTTTTTTAATTAAATTCTGTTTAGTCCCTGTGTTTTTAAATTCTATTTTCAGTCTTGAAATATTACAGTTTAGTTCTTAACAAGTTTTCGGAAAATTGTTGTAGTCCAGCTTACACTATTTTAAAATGCGGTTTTTATTTTCTCCTGCTTAAAGTTTTGCAGAAAAGCCCCTTCTGTATTAATATTGATTTATACATCTTAAATATTTATAGAAAAATTATTTTCTATAAGTTTTATTAATTAATTGTATGAGTCATACTTGAATAAATTGCTACATGATGACAAATAACTCACATGACTAACTTTATTCAAGTAGAAAGACACCATGATATAAAAATTACATCATGAACATCTTGGACAAGGAAACATGAACATGAATATGAACAAGAATACGAAAGTTTAAATGACATGGATAAACACTTACGTGAAGCATGTACTTGAAATTACTTAAGAAAGTAATACATGGTGATTATATGAGTTTGACATAGACATAGCGGAATGATTGATCTTAGCACTTAGCTCACGCAAGGATATTCATGTTCTATAATAAAATTGGCTGTAAAAATGACAAGACAAAAGACTAATATAGAGAAATTGATGGTGAAAATTGAGAAAGTGTACCTTGAGTACCCATACCTGTGTACAAGGTATGGTGGTATTTATTTTACATGGTGCATGTCTCTTTGTGACATGAGTTATTGATGAGCTCATTCCAGTTACATACTACTATACTATATTACTCATGGCATGGTTTCCCGTTGGGGTACACGAACGTTTTTTCACTAACAGTTTCCAAACAATAATAATCATTAATTAATATGAGAGAATATGTTGTGGCATGATACACAGTCGTTTCTGCATCTTAAGACCCAATTGTCATGCGTATGATGGGATACGTTCTACTGCTTATGGCAGTTGGAGCAATCTCACCTAATTAGTAACTCCTAGGGTTATCTTCATAATAAATCTTGTAACTGTGTGTTTCTTGGGATGATTACTACTGATTGATTGTTTAACTATACTTATTATACTTGACTTACTCCATAATATGGCTATACTTATGCTTTGTGAATGTTTGTTATCATTAAGACTTGAACATTATATAACTGATTTTAGTAATAAACTCATGCTACAAAAATATGATTGTATAATGAAAATAAGTATCATGTAACTGCATATTACATGTTTTTTTCTTATTCATATACACCTGCGTGCTCTGCATATATTGTATATTTCGTTTTCTTTTTTGTACTTTTAGGAGATTCTGACTCCTTACTATTTGCTTACTCTAAATAGTAGAGAATACATGGAAAATACATGAAGATATCTGCTGAGGACAAGAAGTATTGCGAGATCGAGCAGGAGCTCAGTAGAAGACTTGGAGACTGCTTTTAGTTATTTGCTTCCCTCATAGATGTATGAATAAGAGTGTTTGGACTCATTCTCAGTATTTAAATTTATGCCAGTTATTTAGTTTTGAACTTTTTTAGTCGAATAAACTTTTGATTAGCTTTATTTCATGTATGTGTACTCTATTTAGACTTGATATGTATATGCAGCAGATAGAAAAAATGACATAATTTGCAAGTTAGGGACTTAGCATGCTCTTTTGAGCATGTCGCCGGCCTAAGTCACATGCTTAGCTCACTATAGTGGGAAGCGGTGCGTGACAAAATTAGTTTAGATAATGGGGAAAATGAAAATTTTTAGAGGAACAGAATGTTGCTAGACAAAGAACATCTTTGAGAAATTGCCAATCCATGAGTCCTATATTCTGTTTGGTGCATCTGCCGAGATATATATCACAGCTCATACTATTCTAGGAACTATGTTACAAATCCACATAGAGAAAGAATAAGGAGCTCTATCAATGAATCTGAACTTCTTCATGGACTTTTTGTCTGGTCCATCTCTTGCCCATCATATCTAACAATTTGTTTTTTGATCTTGAATTTGTATTTGCTCTAGATCCATTGTCATAACAATCTATTGTTACTAACAAAACCCCCTCCCCCGCCCCTCGCGATTGGAGGGAGGTGTTTGCGGGGGGGCTGGTAATGTAGGAACTGCAGTATATGTGAGCCAGCAACAGAAACACTATCACAGCTACTTAACCTACATAGTGTTAGTATTTGGAGTAATTCATATTCATTGGAGAAGAATTCAGGTTTAAGTGAAGGTGTTACAAGCTTCACAAATCAAGCACGGACGTGTATAGACCTCGTGCATGTTATTAGTCGACTAATAGATCATATCAGTGACTAGGTCATGGGCTGGTCGATTGATACTTTGATATAGTCGATTAAGCCTTGCAACAGAAGTTGGATTCTCAGATTGCTTTATAGTAGTTGACTAGATTTTGGGTATAGTGGACTAATACTTTGTATTACTCGACTAGTAATTTGCCTTAGTCGACTAATACAAGTTTTGACAATTTCTTAATACGATTCTTTTTCCTGTTTTGATTAGGATCTAGGTTTTCTATTTCTCTGAAGTGGTGCTGATTTGGTTATTAGAGTTTGTATTGAATTAGGATCATCCTAGGTGCCTATAAAAACCTTTCGGGTGGCCTTTGAAGGGTGTCAAGAATTCAAGAGAAATTTATTTTTCAACATTGAGAGTTGTCAGAGAGAGAGAGATTTTCTTGTAACTCTTGTATTTTCTTCTCTGTTTTCAATAAAGATTTCTCCCCTCCTCCCTGTGGATGTAGGCGCATTACCGAACCATGTTTAATCTGGTGTTCTTTAGTTGTGTGGTGACTTAGTTTCAATTGCTTGCGAGTGGTAGATCTTTTACGTTTTCGCTTCTGCTGCCTATTCTTCAAATCAGTGTTTCTCTGTAGTTTGATCAGTGATAGATCAACAACAATTGGTATAAGAGTGATGGCTAGCGAGACGACCACGACAACCAAGTTCAATGTGGAGAAATTCGATGGGAAGTCCAACTTCCTTCTGTAGAAATGCAAGTAACATCATTGCTCGTGAAGGAGGGCACACACAAGGCCCTACTTTGTATTGAGAAAAAGCCATCGAAGATGGAAGGTGATGAGTAAAATGACATCGACTTCCAAGCAAAGGTGACTATCATACTGTGTCTATCAGATGAGGTCCTCTACAATGTGATGAACGAGGAGACAACTGCTGATCTTTGGTGTAGGCTGAAGAGCCTTTAGATGATGAAGAGTTTATCGAACAAGATCTCCATGAAGAAGCAGCCATATAGCCTTCAGATGAAGGAAGGTACGCCAATTCTATAACATCTCAATGATTTTAATAGATTTTTTAGTGAATTGTTAGCTTTAGAGGTTAAACTAGAAGAAGAAGGCTCTTCTGTTACTCTCTTCTCTTCCATCAAGTTATGACCACTTGGTCGCCACCATCATGTATGATAAGGAGACATTAGAGTTAGAAGATGTCAGGCGGATGCTCCAAAATAACCAGCTGATGAAGAAGGCAAATTCTATGGAGGGGGCCTCAGGATTATTTGTCAAGCGTCAGCGGGAAAGATCAAAGAGTAGGGGACCCAAAAGGGATCCAAAAGTTTCTAGCAGTTTCTCTTACTACTTTTGCAACAAAATCAGGGCACATTAAGAAAAATTGTATGAAATACAAAGAGATGCTAAAGAAAAAAGGCAGTACAGAATCTGATGGGCTAGTACCAGTGGAAAGTCATATCAAGCTGGGGTTGTCGAAGAAGCAGATGAGGATTCATGTGATATCTTGATGGCCGAGGGAGAAAAAAATAAATACTCAGATACTTGATTACCTGAATCTGGGTGCACATACCACATATGCTCAAAAAGAGAGTAGTTCAGTGCTTACAAGCCTCATGATGGAGGCTTAGTCCTGATGGGAAATGATTCCATATGTAAGACTGTCAGAATCGACAACATCTGCATGAGGATGTTTGATGGACAGGTTCGAATCCTCAGGAAGGTATGACATATTCTTGATTTAAAGAAAAATCTTCTCTCGTTGGGAGCCTTTTGAAAGCTCGAAGGGTACAAGTTTTCTATTGCAGATGGAGTAATCAAAGTTACTAAAGGCTCTATGACGATTCTCAAAGGAGAATGGACAGCAAACTTGTACAAGTTGACAGAAAGTATTATTGTTAGTGATACTTCAGCAACAACAGAGAAGGAGGATACTACAAGACTTTGACACATATTTCTTGGACATATGAGCGAGCAAGGTCTTCAAGTCCTAACAAAAGGAGTGCTCTACCAGGTATCAAATATCAAAAACTTGATCTTTGTAAATTTTACATTATGGGTAGGCAATATAGAGTAGCTTTCTCTACATCTCAGCACAAGACAAAGGGCTTACTGGATCTCACATACACGAATGTGTGGGGACCTTCGCTAATAGCATTTATTGGGGGTGTTAGGTACTATGTTACTTTCATAGATTATTTTTCAAGGAATGTTTAGGTATACTTCTTGAAGAAGAAACCAAAAGTATTTCAGAAGTTCAAGGAGTGGAAAACTATGGTGGAAAAGCAGACAGGGAGGATGGTGAAAGTCTTGAGGTCCGAAAATGGAGGTGAGTATACCTCCAAAGAATTCAAAGACTACTTAGCAAGTAAGGGTATTAAACACCACCTAAGTATTACAGGGTAACCAAAACAAAACGGAGTAGCAGAATGCATGAATCAGATACTAATAGAGCGTGCCTGTAGTATCAGATTACAAGCTGACATGTCAGATGGATTTTGCAGAGGCGTTGAATCATGGGAGTTATCAGGTAAACATATCACCATCAACAGCTATTAATCTTCAGATCTTAGAGGAGATATGACGAGGAGAGTCTGTGAACTATTCAACCTTACGAATTTTCGGTTGCCTGGCATATAGTTTGGTTGATAGTCAGAAAAGTGAACAAATTGGAATCCAAATCTAAGAAGTGTATCTTCATCGGGTTCACCAAGGGAGTCAAGTGTTTTAGACTTTGGGATCCTGAGACTAGAATATCCTCGCTATAGGGATTTTACCCTCTTTCTGTCATTTGATATGACAGCTACGGCCTTTTGAGGCGGCGAGGCTATCTTGTTTATGTGATTACCCGTGGGTAATATAAGTTCTCTGTATAAGAAAAACTAGGTGAAAGTATACCTAGAGGGGGGTTAATAAATGTTGTGCTAATATAATGGTCAATAATGCGAAAATATAACAAATTATAAAAGGAATGATGCAAACGGTCAACTCAAACTAAGTGAAGTCGGATTCCTTTTAAAGGCCTCTAGAATTTCTATATATTCTTATAGACAATGAGTTGAGGTGCTCAATTGCCTTCTTGATTAAGAGAGTGAAAACCAACAAGTAACAATGATGCTAGCAATGAATAGCAAGTGTAAACGAATGAAAAACACAAGTGTAATGCCCCGATCCTGCGAATACGGAGATGCTAAGGCGACGTACATACGCAGGGCGGAAATACCCTCACGTACATGCGCTAAGCCTTAGTACAGGGAATATACACTATATATACAATAATCCAGCATTAAATATGTACAAGAATAACTGCAAAAAGGGTCAGCGATCATAATAAAGATAAAAACAGGGATAAATGAGGAAATGGAAACAAACAATAAAAATACCTATGAATCAGAAAGAGTACGATCTCAAAATAATCTCGAGAAATATCTAGTACAGTGATATCTCGGGCCTCCAACCTGGGCACGCAAACCCAAGGTCATCAGAAAGTGACCTAGTGAGTGGTAAAATGAAAGAAGCAGTAATAATATATATAATATAGCAATACAATCGCGATAATAATATCTAATAATATTTAATTACTGGTGATATAATATAATAATAATAACAATAGGAAGTAATATATATGCATTATATTTTAATAGTATCAATACCTAGCACGTTCTAACAGTGTCATTATCATATCATTATTTTCAGTTTATATGTCCGGACTGTACTATCAAAATAATAGGTAAGTCATCATAAGGGTTTATGTTACTACCGGCAATAAAGTTAAACCATTTAAATATTATTCTTCATGTGCGTATTACGATACCGTATTAGGTGTTCATGATTACATCAGTGTATAAATCATATGTAGCAAGTTTTATTTACTTTACCATTCTTGTTTCACCTAATAATAATTGCAGTATAAAGGTGTCATGATGAATATGAATATGTATATATGATGTATGCAGCATAAACATACTACGGTGATGTGAATATATAGTCACAATATCTATAAGGAAAATACAACAGGGTATATATATGAAATGCAGGTTATGTGTGCATATAAATAGTGTCACCACATGAAGAGTAATAAGTACTAGGAAGTGTAACAAGTTATAGAGGTGTCATAATAGTGGATAGAATATCAGAAATGATAACATAACAGAACAGTAACATACATGCATCGGAAAAGTCATATTATTTATACAATAACAACAATCAGTACCGCCTAGTATTTTAATCAATCTCTTCTAGTGTCCCATACCACTGGCAGTTTATACCGGAGCCTGCACTCCGGCCGAACCCATCCAGACATGGCATACGAGTACCATTATCCGAACGAGAAAGTGACCAAATAACAAGTGTTTCTGACATTACCAATGTTGGATTATTAAATGTATCATGTACTACGTCTGAATAATAAGTGCGCTGAGGATGCCTTCATCATGTCAACACCCCGTGATGTGGGATGCTAGAGGTGGCCCCCATGGATTCAAGAGGTGGCCCCCACCATGTATACGATGTGGCACTTTGTTCCGTGTGGCACTTTGTTCCACACACCATGTGCCAGACACCAGCATGATCGTGTGTATAACGGGAATACAGGATAACAAGAATATTGAGTCTGGTCAGTAATAATATCTATAACAAGAACACCAGAGACATCCTCATAGTCCCTCTTAGATGCTTTGGAGTGCTCCTCCGAAGCGCTACCAGGCTGCTACTCCGAAGCGAGACTCTGACAATGCCCTCAACCTGAAACTCCGAGCTCGCCCAGCCTCTTTACCAGGAGTGATTCGCCCTCACTACAGAATCTATAAGAGGGACTTTTCAAAGTAATTTTCTTTCAAGGGCTCCGCCCCCGAGCCCTCGGGAGAGGCTTCCAATCCCCTTCCAATCCCCACAGCAACCTATCGCGCAGGTCGATCCACGTAATGACTCTGCGTAGGGCAACAATCATTAAGGCAATAATTAGGCTCCACAACATAACAATCTCCCACTTGGAGACTGATTTTTGACACAACAATGGGACTCCATCTCTCTCTCATGCTCCAAACTCTCAACTCGTAGTGTATTTTATGATACTCAACTCTGGATCCTCAGCTTTGAAGACCCACAGAAGCTAAACAGGTTATCAGCTTCTCCACTGTGATCACCTTGTTCAATATATCTGCAGGATTCTGACTTGTGTATATCTTCTCAAGTGTCAACACCATTTTTCAAAAGTTTGTGAATAAAGTGGTACTGTGCATCAATGTGCTTGATTTTGTCATGATAGACTGGATTATTGGCAAGATCAAGAGTACTCTGGCTATCATTGTGCAGTGAAGGGCTCTTGTGTTCCTTGTCAAGCTCTTTCATAAAATTCTTCAGCCATATCAACTCCTTGCAAACTTTTGTCACTACAACATATTCAGCATCTGTCGTAGACATGACAACTATCTTTTGCAACCTCAACATCCAGCTTACTGCTCCACTACCCAATTATCTTATGTACCGGTGGTACTCTTCCGATTATCTACCAAAAAGTCAAAATAAACATATTTGTGCAGATGAATGTTTATGCCTTCAAAACACAAAGCCATATCTGAACTTCCTTTCAGATATCTCAAGTCTACTTAATTGCTCTCCATTGCTTCTGCCCGAGATTGCTCATGTATTTGCGGATAACTCCCACTACTTGAGCAATATTTGACCTCATATAGACTACAGCATACATCAAGCTGCTCATTGTTGATGCATATGATACATTCGACATAAGAGACTTCTCATCAGTTTTCGGTTCTTGTGCTTTTGAGAGCTTAAAGTGACCTCCCAGCGAGACGTTTACAGGTTTAACATCCACCATGTTAAACCTTCTCAGTACCTTCTCAATGTCTCTGCTTATGATAGCTTCAACAATCTTCTTTCTCTCTTTCTGCTGATCCTCATTCCAAGCATCTTCTTCAAAGGGTCCAAGTCCTTCATAGAGAATTCCCTCACCGACTGAGCTTTGAGATTCACATTATCCTTCATGGTTGAACCAGGAACAGGCATATCATCTACATACAAAAGTAGTATGATGTAAGAATTCTCAAAATGCTTTAAATAGCAATAGCAATCCGTTTGCAGTCTTGTATATCCACTACTAACCATAAACCTGTCGAACTTCAAATAGCAATGCCTAAGAGTTTTTTTCAAGCCATAGACTTTTCTCGAGCATGCAAACTAAATGCTCTTTATCCAACATGATATATCCATGTGGCTGCATCAAATGTGTCCTCCAAATCACTCTGGAGAAATGCAATTTAGCATCCAGGTGCTCTAGATGTAAATCTACTGCCACAATGCTCAAAACAAATATAATAGTGATTTACTTCACAACAGGAGACAAATCTCGATAGAATTAATTCCTTCTTGCTATTGAAATCCCTTCATAACCAATCTCGCTTTGTACCTCTTGGTGTCGTCATTCTCCTCCTTTAACCAATAAACTCAATTGTTATGCCGGGCTTTCTTATCTTCGGGTAGCTTAACCAAATCTAATGTTTGGTTTTCACAAGAGATTCTATCCATCATTCATAGCAAGCTCCTGGCTTCCACCTATAAGGCTTCGTCATAATACTCGGGTTTACCAGTGTCACTTAGCAACAGATAGTGCAAAGAAGAGTATCTATCTAGGGCTTTGATGGCCTAGTCGATTGCCTCATCTCAGTTTGGGGATCGAAGTCTCTGCTTGGGATTCTCATTCCCTTCCAGAATGCTCTGAATCTTATCTACATGAGCATCATCAAGTTCAACAAACTTCGAATCCACAGCACTCATGCGCTGCTTCAGAGTACTCTCCGTCAGCAAGTCCTTGGATACGATTCTCTCATTGAATACCACATCCTTATGCCTAAGAATTTTTTGGTTCTCTGAATCCCAAAACCGATAGCCGTGCTCGCTTGTTTGGGTGATGTAGTTCAACATGCACATAAGAGATCCAATGAAATATATGCAGATGGTTCAGGTTTACCTCTTTGCTGGTCCATGCTTCCTCCGAAATCTGACTATTTAGAGGCACGAAAGTCCTCTGTTGATCAGATACACCACCGTATTAACTGCATCTGCCCAAAACTGCTTGGGCAATCCTAGGTGTATCTACATGCTCCTGGCACGCTCCAGAATGTCATGTTCATGCGCTCGGCCACCCTATTCTGATGAGGATTTCCTAAAACTATCTTCACTATTAATTCTCCAATTAGCGCATAACTCCTCGAATCTACTATTGCAGTATTCGCTCCCATTGTCTAACTTCAAGCACTTAAACTTCAGACTTGTCTCATTTTCAACTTGGATCAACCACTTCTTGAACACATCAAGCACGTCTGATTTTTGCTTCAAGAAGTAAATCCAGACCTTTCTATTTGCATCATCAATAAATGTCACAAAATATAATGAACCACCAAGAGATGGAACGAAAGCCTTACCCTATACATCAGTATGAACCAGCTTCAACCTTTCTGCGGGGATTTTACCTTCGAGAAACTAACTTTCCTCTGCTTTCCGTAGACACAGTCTTCACAAAAATATAAATTGATAGACTTTAACCCTGGTAGCTTGCCTTTAGAGAGCATAGCCTACATCCCCTTCTCGCTCGTATGCTCAAGTCGTATTGGCATCCACATCTGATGATGCAACTGAAATTGAAGCCATAGAGCCTGATATCATGTAGAGAGTATCTTTCCTTTTACCTTGTGACGTGACCATGGCACCTTTTGTGATCTTATATAAATCATTGTCAAAGATAGTTTTCATCCCAGCATCCACAAGCTGACCAATAAAGATCAGATTTCTTTTCAGCTTCGGTGCATGCATGACACCTTCAATTTCAGCGTCGAGCCATTTGAGAGGTTGACTGTCACATCGCCCTTACCAACGATGTTGCACGATTCATCACCTCCTAAATACATCTTTCCAGGATCTCCTTTCATATAATTTTGAAAGATTTTGTGACGAAAAGTGACATGAAAGGAGAAACCCGAATCAATAACCCATGATTCGCTAGCACCAGCCAAGGAGAGAATCAGGACAAATTCATTAATGTCCCTGATATATATCGAATCCTTCTATTTGCCTTTGCCAACCCCATCCTTCTGCTTGCACCCCCTTTGAAAATGCTACTTCTCACTGCACTACTAACACCTGACACTCCTTAATTTGGATTTATTTCTCTCAAATCAGGACTTGAATTTGTTGTTCTTTTTCTTTTCTCTGTTCATCGATCTTCCTCTCCTTTCGAAACTTAGGAAACTCCCTGAGGTCTCAGCTGCACCCGATGACTTTTGATAGACTTTAACCCTAGTAGCTTGCCTTTAGAGAGCATAGCCTACATCCCCTTCTCGCTCGTATGCTCAAGTCTTATCGGCATCCACATCTGATGATGCAACTGAAATTGAAGCCATAGAGCCTGATATCATGTAGAGAGTATCTTTCCTTTTACCTTGTGACGTGACCATGGCACCTTTTGTGATCTTACATAAATCACTGTCGAAGATAGTTTTCATCCCAGCATCCACAAGCTGACCAATAGAGATCAGATTTCTTTTCAGCTTCGGTGCATGCATGACACCTTCAATTTCAGCGTCGAGCCATTTGAGAGGTTGACTGTCACATCGCCCTTACCAACGATGTTGCACGATTCATCACCTCCTAAATACATCTTTCCAGGATCTCCTTTCATATAATTTTGAAAGATTTTGTGACGAAAAGTGACATGAAAGGAGAAACCCGAATCAATAACCCATGATTCGCTAGCACCAGCCAAGGAGAGAATCAGGACAAATTCATTAATGTCCCTGATATATATCGAATCCTTCTATTTGCCTTTGCCAACCCCATCCTTCTGCTTGCACCCCCTTTGAAAATGCTACTTCTCACTGCACTACTAACACCCGACACTCCTTAATTTGGATTTATTTCTCTCAAATCAGGACTTGAATTTGTTGTTCTTTTTCTTTTCTCTGTTCATCGATCTTCCTCTCCTTTCGAAACTTAGGAAACTCCCTGAGGTCTCAGCTGCATCTGATGACTTTTGATAGACTTTAACCCTAGTAGCTTGCCTTTAGAGAGCATAGCCTACATCCCCTTCTCGCTCGTATGCTCAAGTCTTATCGGCATCCACATCTGATGATGCAACTGAAATTGAAGCCATAGAGCCTGATATCATGTAGAGAGTATCTTTCCTTTTACCTTGTGACGTGACCATGGCACCTTTTGTGATCTTACATAAATCACTGTCGAAGATAGTTTTCATCCCAGCATCCACAAGCTGACCAATAGAGATCAGATTTCTTTTCAGCTTCGGTGCATGCATGACACCTTCAATTTCAGCGTCGAGCCATTTGAGAGGTTGACTGTCACATCTCCCTTACCAACGATGTTGCACGATTCATCACCTCCTAAATACATCTTTCCAAGATCTCCTTTCATATAATTTTGAAAGATTTTGTGACGAAAAGTGACAAGAAAGGAGAAACCCGAATCAATAACCCATGATTCGCTGGCACCAGCCAAGGAGAGAATCAGGACAAATTCATTAATGTCCCCGACATATATCGAATCCTTCTATTTGCCATTGCCAACCCATCCTTCTGCTTGCACCCCCTTTGAAAATGCTACTTCTCACTGCACTGCTAACACCCGACACTCCTTAATTTGGATTTATTTCTCTCAAATCAGGACTTGAATTTGTTGTTCTTTTTTTTCTCTGTTCATCGATCTTCCTCTCCTTTCGAAACTTAGGAAACTCCCTGATGTCTCAGCTGCACCCGATGACTTCCTGCGCGCCTCTTCGCTGAGAAGAACACCCACCGCGTTATCAAACTTCAAGGTTTATGTCCCACACGAATTGCTCATCGTCGTCATGAAACCATCACAAGTCTCTGGTAGACTGGACAATAGAACCAACACCCTGATTTCATCATCGAAATTGATCCCAATATATTCCAACTAGCTCATCAACGTGTTGAATTCATTGAGATGCTCGTCGATGCTTTCGTTGTCTATCATCTTCAGGTTAAACAACTTCTTCATCAAGAAAATCTTGTTCGATGCCGAGGGTTTCTCACACATCTTCAATAGGGCCGCTATTAAGTCTTGGGTCGTCTTCTCCCTGGAGATGTTAAACGCAACCGTTGATGTGAGGGATAATCGGATTGCCCCTAGGGCTTTCTGATTCAGGACCTCCCACTCGCCATCGGTCATCTCCTTTGGCTTTTAAGTCTTTCCACCAGTGTTTAAATATCGAATATCAGTGATATATCAGTCAGCAAAATTGTATACCTGATACGGGATATCGGGTGATATATCGCGATATGGTACTAAATACCGGACGTCAAATCGGCCATCATACCAGATGAAGAATACACATGTGATTGCCTATATAAATCTTATGAAACTACTTAAAGTAAATTTATGATTATAAACTTATAGGGAATACTTACTTTTTGTAAAAGCTCCTCAAATGCGTTTGAAGAAACTCCTCAAATGCGCACGTGGCGATATATATGATATTTTCATCTCGGATATCGGCTGATATATCGGCTACGTGGCGATATATCGGCCCATGTCAGTCTAAAATAATATCCGATAAAATTTTACACTTATCTATCATTTTCTCTAAATTACCGGTATCTCGGTCGATATACTGTGGCCGATATTTAAAATGGTGCTTTACACCGAGAGGAAGATATAGATCTTTCTGGTACAGGTAATCTTCGATCTACATCTTTTAGAATCCAAAATTCGCACCTTCCTTCTGCCATCATGAACCATAGCCTCATTCCAGTTGTTGAGAAAACGAATGGGAAGAATAAAGAACACAGATCAAAAACACAATCAAAAACACAAAATTTTACGTGAAAAATCCAAATTGCAGAAAACAACGGAGCCGCACGCAAATCCACTATATTATAAGAGAGATTATAGGAGAAGAAGAGAGAACCTCATAGTCGCTCTGTATTTACAATAGCGCACACACATATCACCTTAATGACGGTACATCTTCTTCTATAGAAAAAACTATGGTTGCAAGTTATGAAATCACCAAACTGCCTTTGATGTATTCCTTAAGTTTCACAGGACACAAAGCTTTCAAACTGGACCGCTTCTCCGCTATGCATCTCCGAGATGCTACTTTGTACTATTACTTCGAAGTGCTCCAATTAGATGCTTCAGAGCTCCTCCAGAGTGATATCAAGGTGCTACTCTAAAGCGAGACTTCGTCCTTGCCCTCAACCTGAAACTCTGAACTCGTCCAACCTTTTTACTAGGAATGCTTCGCCCTCGCTTTGGGATCTGCAAGAGAGACTTCTCAAAGTAATTCTGTTTCGGGACTCTGCCCCCTTCCAACCCTCACGACGACCTGATCGCGCAGGTCGATCTGTGTAATGACTCTGCGCAGGGCGATAAATCATCAAGGCAATAATTAGGCTCCACAACTTAACAATTAATATGCAATAGTAAGTTTCACCAGCTTGACAAACATTAGAAAGGTAGTAAAGGTATTTCCTAAGCTTTAATGGTGGTAGCTTTAATGGTGGTAAGGAAGAGAATGCTCTATGAATTCTGTGTGAAAGAAATGAGAATGAAAGCAGCATAAATAAATAAGAATAAAAGAAGTGGCAAGAAGATGAAAGGAGCCTATCTTCTTCATTAGGCCAAATGTCTATGACAACTACAACATCGTCTGCAGAATAATCAAAATGATTGTTGATGGTCAGCCAAGTAGAGATGGGGATATATAAACGTTTGTATGCATATTTTTGAATGTGTGTGCTAGAATAATGCATACGGTCTGAACCGAATATTTCAAATGGTTGGATAAACATTTGAAGGATATACAAAATCTTTGGACTAATGATTGCAAGACAAAAATTTCGCAAAGCATACCTCTGAGGACTATCGGCGTGGCTAGTAGATTTTCGTAGGGGTAGATTCCCAGAAAGAATTTACCCCTACACTTCAAATTGTTATATGGATCTAGGAGAGTGAAAAAGAAAATCGCAAAGATATAGATTTTTATGCGAAAACCCAATTTGAGAAAAACCACGGAGATGATAGTGAGAATTCACTATTTGTGAATTCAGCTTAGCTAACACTCTGATATTGTCGCAATGTATAATCAAAAAATGGCTTGAGGATGACTATTTTCTCTTGATTCTTGTTGGGTCCCGCTCTTATACCAAATGTAGGATCTATAATCAAATCAACACAACACTTGACAGGAAAGATTAATTGTTAAGCAAATAAGTAAATAAACAAACTTGCATGTAAGGAAAACAAATCTCAGAAATTGACAAACGCAAACAAAGAGATTTATCCTGGTTCGATCCTTGTGACCTACATCCAGTCCCCAAGCCACCCGCTTGAGATTTTCCTTTATCCTTGATCTTGCCACCCAAAATCAATACAACATGTACACCACTTGTCGAATCCCCTTCTCCAAATGTGTACACCTCTCTTCCACCAAGAGAACGCCTTCTCTTCCACCAAGAGAATACCTTTACTTTTGTACAACTACTTCTTCAACCAAGAAGCCTCCCGTGTACAATGGTCACCTTGTACAACTTGCCTCTTCAACCAAGAAGCCTCCCGTGTACAATGAACACTTTGAGAATAACAACTCTTTTCCTATAGCCTTGATACTGAATGTGTATGTGGACAAGGTACAGTATAGGAAAGATGAACTTCAGAGAACTTCACTAATGGAATTGTCTTTTGGTGAAGAACAGAAGTTAGGAAATCAGTTTTCAGGTTTTCTGGAATTTGGCTTTGGAAAACTGAATGAAAATCTTAACCTTTGGCCTTTGGACTAACCACCCTATATATAGCTGTAGACTAGGGTTAGTTAGGGTAGTTATAGGACCAATTCAGATGATATAGACGTTGGAAAACGTTGCCAAAAGGTTCAGATAACAGAAACTGTCCAACAGTCAGAACTGCCTATTAGTCGACTTGCCCATGGAGTTAGTCGACTAACCTAGGCAAAATTCCTTCTATTAGTCGACTAGATTTAGCTATTAGTCGACTAGGTCAGTGGCCGTTGGAAGAACAGTTTCAGAATAACTACTTCAAGTCGACTGCAACTAACAATTAGTCGACTGAGTCAAGGGATTAGTCGACTAGGGATTTTCTATAAGTCGACTAGAAAACTGGATTAGTCGACTTGGTTACTGTTTGGTCGACTAATTGAACAAACAGAGAGTTGGTCTGTTTCAGGATACAAAACTTAGTCGACTTGGACTTTGGGTAAGTCGACTAGAGTGTTTATTAGTCGACTATATTGGGACATCAAGTCGACTAACAGGACACTAAAGTGTTGGTTTGTATCAAGGCTTTTACATGCTATTTCCACTTTACAAACAACACTTAATCAACTCTCCTTGGCACATCTTGATCATGTCGGACTCTTGATTCGTCATGAGTAGAGCTCCAAATGAATTTGATCATCACGAACATCTTCATCGAAATAGGTTCCAACATTCTCCCCCTTTTGATGACGACGCTTCGTGTGTGTGCAAGTGCTCCCTTGATATCTTTTCCTCCCCCTGCAGAAAATATGTTATCTTTTCCTCCCCCTGCAGAAGTGGGTTATAACAGATAGAAAAATATTTGTTCTCCCCCTGCAACAAATATATTAGTACATATATACGTAATTGATCTTTATCAATTTTTTATATGGTACCTGCAAGATAATCGTTAGTTGGTACCAATCATAAAAGATCATATCTAACCTTTAGGACTCCAAATCCATTTAGAATTTGGTTTCCACCTGTTAGTATATACATAATTGCAAGAATCACATATATCATGCATGTATGAAGCAATATATGTATTTTTATCATGAAAACTTAAATTCTTAGGAATCCATATAAACTTACTTTTCTTAGTCTTACTTTAACCAAAAGAACTATATGGATTACTATAACATGAAGATTTTGCAACAAATCCAATACCATGATTATCATGTGACAATTTCTGAAAAGATAATAAAGCATTCAAATTTTCTTTTCCTTTATTAAACTTAGTCACATTTTGCAAAAGATCTTCATATTTCTTTTTGAAAACTATCATGTCTTTATCCAATATAGAAATCCTATCATTTAAAGACTTAGTTTCCATTTTCAGAAAAATGTTTTCTTTTATAAACTTCTCATTTTCAGATTTCAAAGATGATATGACATTTTCAGTTTCATCTTTTTGAGAATTTATAGAAGAACATTGTAATGCATAAACAGAATTTTCCTGTAAAAGTTTTTCATTTTCCTTTAACAAAAATCTGTTTTTCAGTTTTTCATTTTTCAGATCAAGAAATAATTCATTAAATGCATCAGATAGTTCAGAAAACGATACCTCTTCATCTTCTATGGCCATGTAACATAAGTTAACATGTTCAGTGGATTCTTCTTCATCGGAAGATGAGGAATCACTATGTTCTGAAGATGCTTCGTAGTTCTTCTTCTTTCTGAACTTCTTACTCTTGTACTTTTCTTTCTTCTTAAGCAAAGGACAGTCCATCTTCATATGTCCTGGTTTATCACAATTGAAACATTTAAATTTACCTTTCTTAAGAAATTTTCTGAACTTCTTTGAAAGCATTGCCATCTCCTCTTCGTTATCATTGTCCGTGTCAGAAGATGCATGGAAGGCGAGTTCTTTCTTCTTTGAACGGTGTTGTCGTTCTTGGTCCTTCTTCCTTTCTTCTAACTGCACTTCGTATGCCATTAGATTACCGATTAGGTTTTCTAATGTCATAGTTGAGAGATCATTCGCCTCTTCAATGGCGGTTGTCTTCTTCTCCCATTCTGGTGTGAGTGCACGAAGGATCTTTCGAACTCTTTCGACTTGGGTGTAGTCCTTTCCAAGGGATGCAAGAGTATTGGTGATGTCGGTGAATCTTGTAACCATTTCGGATATGGTTTCATTCTCCTCCATTTTGAATAACTCAAACATGTGGACAAGAACAGAAATTTTAGACTCCTTAACTTTATTAGTGCCTTCATGTGTTACCTGAAGAGTATGCCAAATTTGATGTGCAGAAGTTGCTGTTGAAACTCGGTTGAACTCTTCTTTGGTAAGGGCACAGAATAGAGCATTCATTGCTTTTGCGTCAAGGTTCGCGTTCTTCTTTTGATCTTCACTCCAAGCGTTGTAGTTGGTTGTGGGCTTGGTGTACGATACTTCTACGATGTTCCAAAGGTCGTAGTTGAGTGACTGCAAGTAGATCTTCATTCTACACTTCCAATAGTTGTAGTTGGTTCCATCAAATAGCGGTGGACGTTGTGTAGAATGTCCTTCCTTAAATTGGGATGATGAAAACTCCGTTGCCATCCTTGTTGTTGACGAGGTATGCAGGGCTCTGATACCAATTGTTGGGTCCCGCTCTTATACCAAATGTAGGATCTATAATCAAATCAACACAACACTTGACAGGAAAGATTAATTGTTAAGCAAATAAGTAAATAAACAAACTTGCATGTAAGGAAAACAAATCTCAGAAATTGACAAACGCAAACAAAGAGATTTATCCTGGTTCGGTCCTTGTGACCTACATCCAGTCCCCAAGCCACCCGCTTGAGATTTTCCTTTATCCTTGATCTTGCCACCCAAAATCAATACAACATGTACACCACTTGTCGAATCCCCTTCTCCAAATGTGTACACCTTCTCTTCCACCAAGAGAACACCTTCTCTTCCACCAAGAGAATACCTTTACCTTTGTACAACTACTTCTTCAACCAAGAAGCCTCCCGTGTACAATGGTCGCCTTGTACAACTTGCCTCTTCAACCAAGAAGCCTCCCGTGTACAATGAACACTTTGAGAATTACAACTCTTTTCCTATAGCCTTGATACTGAATGTGTATGTGGACAAGGTACAGTATAGGAAAGATGAACTTCAGAGAACTTCACTAATGGAATTGTCTTTTGGTGAAGAACAGAAGTTAGGAAATCAGTTTTCAGGTTTTCTGGAATTTAGCTTTGGAAAACTGAATGAAAATCTTAACCTTTGGCCTTTGGACTAACCACCCTATATATAGCTGTAGACTAGGGTTAGTTAGGGTAGTTATAGGACCAATTCAGATGATATAGACGTTGGAAAACGTTGCCAAAAGGTTCAGATAACAGAAACTGTCCAACAGTCAGAACTGCCTATTAGTCGACTTGTCCATGGAGTTAGTCGACTAACCTAGGCAAAATTCCTTCTATTAGTCGACTAGATTTAGCTATTAGTCGACTAGGTCAGTGGCCGTTGGAAGAACAGTTTCAGAATAACTACTTCAAGTCGACTGCAACTAACAATTAGTCGACTGAGTCAAGGGATTAGTCGACTAGGGATTTTCTATAAGTCGACTAGAAAACTGGATTAGTCGACTTGGTTACTGTTTGGTCGACTAATTGAACAAACAGAGAGTTGGTCTGTTTCAGGATACAAAACTTAGTCGACTTGGACTTTGGGTAAGTCGACTAGAGTGTTTATTAGTCGACTATATTGGGACATCAAGTCGACTAACAGGACACTAAAGTGTGGTTTGTATCAAGGCTTTTACATGCTATTTCCACTTTACAAACAACACTTAATCAACTCTCCTTGGCACATCTTGATCATGTCGGACTCTTGATTCGTCATGAGTAGAGCTCCAAATGAATTTGATCATCACGAACGTCTTCATCGAAATAGGTTCCAACAATTCTCTCTTCTATTCTCTGATCCTCTTCTTGATTGTCTCCCAGTGTATTATATACCGGGGAGTTTTTGTTGACAGTGCAGGTCATGCGGGTTTCAATACCCGCATGATCTGACATTGCGATTCTTCTGTAATGGCGGAGATTCTACCTTCGATTGTGGGAGTAATATCTACTACTTCGTTCGCGCTGAAGTGAGAGTCGTTGGCAATGAGTGAATCGTGAGATGATCTGACGGCGTAACAGACTTCACAAATGTAAGTGGGAGTTGATGGAGTTGGTTGCAGAAGTTATCTTACTCAAGATGAAAGAACCGTCCTCGGGCAGTGACGCTCTCGAGAGGATAAGTATCCTCAACACAATCGATTCCTCGAGAGGAAGTGGTCTCGAGAATATCTTTGATGACGCTCTTCGGGGAGTTGCTCGGATGGCTTTTCTCGTTGGTTTCTTCGATAGACTCTAATGGCGAGGAACACGTGTCTTGATCCTGACATGAGCCAGAATTTAACCACTACAGATGCCCCCTCTACTTCCTCTTTCTCCATGCTTTAAGGGAAAAGAGTGGAGCGGACTGAGTAGGCCCTGGCTCGTGAAGTTGAAGCGTCGTTTGTAATCCGAATGGTCCTGGTCAAAATGCCTCTTGCATTCTGAGCCCTCTTTGGAAACTAGTGAAGATAGCTGGCGAATTAATGATCCAAATCTTGACTTCATGATAGAGGAGATCATGTGGCAGGATTAAATCAAATCTGGTTGATCTGACATGCCAGAAAATTCGGAATTCAAACTATCTCTTCAGTTTTTTTTTTTTTGGAGAGAGGCGATGGGCGTGAAATTTGAATTTTTTTTTGGGGGAGTGGGGGAATTTAAGAGGAAGATTGAGTGTTTTAGGGAAAAGAAGTCGATTCATTTTTAAAACCGACGTGTTAAGTCTTTTTATTTGCAAAAAAAACTTTGAAGAACCAACGCTAGTTCTTTGGTTTAAGTTTCTACGTCGGTTCTTTGGAGAACTGACATCGTGCATTTTCAACATATTAGAAAAATGCCATCGCCTCTATTATTTGAGTTTCTACCTCGGTTCTTTGGAAAGCCGACGTTGTAAGTTTTTCAACATATAACAAAATTGTCACCACCTTTATTTTTTGAGTTTTTACGTCAGTTCTTGGGAGAGCCAACGTCATAAGTTTTTATCATATTACAAAAATGTCACCTCCTTTATTTCACGTCGTTGTGTTACTAAAACCGATATCAAACGTGCGACATGAAAGCCCAATTATGTACTAGTGAGGTCTGATTGTAGGTCTCACTATGTTGAGTGAAGGTAGAAGCTGAAGTTCTGGCTACACATCTGTTTACTTACTTTTTTTCTTTCACTCCCTAAATGTATCTTTAAACAGAAAAAAAAATATTGAAATGCCCAAAGAAAAAGAAATAATAAGGAAATAGGGGGCAAAGGAAAAAAAAGTGCCCGACTTTCTTGCCTAAAGAGATAATATGAATGTACAAAGCAAAAGGGTCCACGTGGGAAGGAGGACCTAAATGAGCAAAGATAAGAAGGAAAATGAGGACATCACACTAACACTCACATGCGACCATGGAGAATCTAAGCTCACAGATAGAGATTTCAACACATCAAGACTAACAAAAATAGGCCAACATAGAGGTGGGGCAAACTGAAAACAATCATCCGTGTACTGGATGAGCTTGGGAACACGCAGGAGCAGTCTGAACAGCTAATTGCAAAATAGAACAGGCTGGAAAAGGCAAGAAAAACAGAACTCCCACAAATTCACAAATTAACTATGCAAGAGAGAATTGGCAAACTCACCAAACTATGCCCATCATGCAGCAGCTCTCCCACGCTGCCACAGGGCCGATCCTAGAAAATTCAATAACTTGATAAAAATTTAAATTGTGCCTCTAAACACAATAATCACAGTTCTTCATCAAATAATTATTTTTATGCACTCAATAAATCAACGAATAAACAAATGGCAATATAATCAGTATTATAAATGATAATTTTAATGATAATATCTGGAAAAAAACAAATTTCTTCGTCAACAAGCCCTTTAGGCAATAAACAAATTATAATATCTGGAAAAAAAATTATAAAAGAATACGGACGCTACAACTAGACAATGACAATATAATCATTAGAAGGAACACTCTTAGCAATCGAACGAATCATCGCATCAACCAAAGGATTAAAAATATAAAAGACTACACTATCTTCAGAGTACAGTTCAAATGCTAAAGAGCTGTTCTATTCAAGAGGAAAAGCATCAAACACCTTAATTTTCAATAACAACATCTGAAGTCTTGTTAAAAGAGTGGAACTTTGAAATCCAAAGGATAAATAAAAACAGTCCCCACAGAAATAAAGAGAAACAAAAGAAAAAATGCCGAAATACGCACCGAAGGCAGAAAACTAAATTTTTTTCTCGAGAGCTAGTTGATTCCTCTTCCAGCAGCCATTTGATTCAACTTACACCAACAAAAAAAAAAAAAAAACTCAATTTCATCAGAACTGAATCGTAATTTGTATTTAGGTTTTCATGTTCTTCCATTACTTCGATCCTAATTTCTCAAATTAAATGGAAAAAAACAAATTTTGATGAGAGATTTAAGACTAGATATCTCATCTCAAGGGAATCACAAACTAGATACGTTGCAAAATAGATCAAACAAAGGAAATAAAATCAAAATAAAAAGGAGAAAAAGATAAATTTTTTAGACCAAAGGCTTCGGCGATCTCTGACGAGGGTCGGCCGACCTGGTCGCCTCGAGAGAAAAAAAAAACAAAGAAGAGGTTGAAGGCTTTGGGAGCGAGAGACCGGAGAAAAATAGTGTGCTCTATCTCTAATCGCCACACGAAGCAGGATCTGACCGGCTGCAGCACGTCACCGCCCAGCAATGCTACAAGCGCCCTTTAAGTTGTAGAACATGTAATGAAGATTCCTTAGGTCAATACATTCCCAATATTTGTCCTTGTACAGAAAACGATTGTTCGGTGTGAGGAAATCCAGCACGAAGGACGGCAGGGGCATGACAGCCTGCCCCGACTTGGTGCTAACAAAGTACCGATTGATGGACATCTAAATTCACAGGGGAAAAAAAAACATAAGAGTACCAAATTATTATTAACATGTGATAAATTTGCTCTCTTTTACCTACATTTTTCCCCTCTTTAAAGGAATCATCAAAGAAGTATACAAATGCAGGCTGAGAAAAGAAGACAGGATAAATCAGCAATTAACAGAAAGAAATTACGTAAGCCCGCTTAAGCAGGTAAGGAAATAACAGTTATTGCAAGACTGTCCACCAGACACCACAAAAAAAAAAAAAACAAAACAAAAAAACAAATAAAAGGAAAAAATAAAAAAGAAACCAATCCCATTATATAATCCAAACTCCACTACACAATAGATAACACACACAATCTTTTCCTATCAATCCCTTATAAAGCCGATTAACACATCACAAAAAACAAATCATAAGCAAAACCTGTAAGAAAACATCACAGAATGTTGAGCCACTATCAACAACCACACCATCCCACGCACACATTTCTTCCATTACCCATAGGCATGAATCCACTCACAACAATGTCATCCATAGCTAAGACACCAATCCGCTTGACCATCCACCAAATATAATCCTATACTCAGGAAAATCATAAACAAATAAGAGTTTTATAAACTCTGTCTGCTCTTTTTATGCTCCATCTATCCATCAGCTTATGCAAGAAAGGACTCTCAACGGCAACAATATGAACTGATAGACAAGCCATCAAAAGAAGTCTCAAAAAACAGACCCCCGTCACGCAAGCTAAACTATCCCCACCTTTTTCACACATTCTTCCCCCGGTCATCACCACTTCAATAAACAGTTTGTGTTCGCAGGAGACATGGCTAAACTCAGACATCTAAAAAAATTTTGGATAAAAGCACTGACCTATTCCTTTCAGAAAATAAAGCAAAGCTCAGTGCCACAGGCAATTCAACCTTCACACCCAAAACAACTAAATCACTTCTAGAAACTAAGACAAATTGCTATCATTCGTTGTTACCTTTGAAAAAGAACAAAAGGGAGAGGGGTGGGGGTGGGGGGGCTAGCTTTTGAACCCAGAGCCAGCACAAACTTCCCGTCCCCCAAACCAAACTCTCCTCACTCACCACATGCTTTCTCAACAATTCCCTTAACGGGCGGTAGAAACACCTCGGTCCCCAAGAAGCATAACAATATTTGAGGTTTCGTAAGGGAGGAACAGAAATTCAAGTTTTTTCTTTTTCAGAAAGCAAACAGAACCTAAGTTCAGCAAGCAATTCAAACTTGAAACACAGAAAACCCAAATTAGCCCCCAAAATTCATCAGTCTAAGAGGAAGAACAGCATAACACAACAAACTCCCACATACCTGCAGAAATAAAAGAGAGAGAACAACAAAATAGCCCAAACTCACTCATACCTTCAGTCCTGACAGGCGAGCAAGGGAAGAAGCAGCAGCCAAGCACCAGCAAACACAGCCGCGAGAGAAGAAGCAAGGAACAAGAACAAAATGCCCAAGATCTGCGAACAATAGAACAACTCTAGTTGAAAGATATATGAGAGAGGAGGTAAGAACAAAATGGAACCAAAAAATAAGGGCAATTTTTAAAAATAACTAGTATACCATCCAGTATACCGTGAAGCGGTGAAAACTGACTGGTCAAGCTTCACGGCGGCGAAAGAGCGCGAACATCTGAAAAGACTAGCATTCTCAAACATCACATAAATATCAGTTTCAAAATTATAAGTAAGTCTCATCATTAAAAATGCTCGGACTAAAATTTGAATTTCAAAATTTAGAATTAGCGCGTGGACCATCACGTTACATATAAAACCTGCAAAGGAACCAAGATAAATAGTGATGGGCATCTCTATAAAGCCATAATTTGTCACATATTGCTCTCTTTGATACCATAATTCCCCATATAGGGAAAAAAAACTGCAAATAAAAGTTTTTTGTACTCTTTCTTTTCTTTCTTATTTGGATAAAAAAACCTTTCTAAACTTCCAAGGAACAAGAAAAGTAAAATCTCCACCAGACACCAACTTCCATCATGAGCCAACTCATACAGCTTTGCTGGCCTAATCTGATACCTCTAAAAATAAGAACAAAAGGGAAAAGCACTACTGCATACTGAACTTCTCATGGGTATGTTGTTGAAAGATAAACTCAAACAAAGTCCCTTGGAGTTCCCAATACAATATTAATTAAGGAGATGAGAGGTCAAATGCATTATGTAGTTTGTAATTACCAAGAGTTATTGTGAAGAAGTTTAAGAGTCATTGTGAGGAAGTTTAAGAGTCATTGTGTGTGGAATTCCAATGTGTGTGGAATCTCAAGAGTCATTAGGAGTCTATAAATAGTGTTGTCATCCTTGAATGAAAAGATAAGCAAGAATAAGCAAGAATTTGATAGAAAAGAAATTTTGTGTTCTTGCTCCTTGCTCCTCCTCCTCATATTTCTAGTTCTTCTTGTGCTAACAAATTGGTATCAGAGCCGTGGTGGAGTGATCGAAGACGCGTGTTGACGGTGATCGCAGCGCGTGAGGAGCGCTCAGTGGTAGCGCGGGAAGCAAGTACGAGAGGCGCTCAGCAATCAAAAGACATTGGCGGTGATCAAATCTCAAGGTGATCAAATCTTCCAGCAAGTTCTTTGTGCTGTGATCAAATCTCAAGGAAGTGCTGCATGACTTGGGCAGTGTGTGATTATTTTTTCTTCGTGCGGTGATTACTTTGGGAGGTGATTCCCATTGTGAAGCTTGAAGCTTGAAGCTTGGAGAAGACCAAATCCACTTCCTTGCTGAAGGCGTGCCAGAGAGTGCACAGCAAAATCCACTTCTTGCTGAAGGCGAGTACAAGTGCTAAAGGTGAAGGCGAAGACAAGTTGCCGAAGGCGAAGTTAAGTGCGAAGGCGAAACTAAGTACCGAAAGCGAAGACAAGTGATGAAGGTGAAGACCGTCGGTGATAGCCATGGCGAATTCCGGGAGTACACCGCTGGGAC
The DNA here is from genome assembly GCA_038442645.1 of Agave tequilana. Taxonomy (NCBI): domain Eukaryota; kingdom Viridiplantae; phylum Streptophyta; class Magnoliopsida; order Asparagales; family Asparagaceae; genus Agave; species Agave tequilana. Next base: position 150,176 of record JAVJIF010033774.1, read on the forward strand.
AAAAGCCTACACCGCTGGGGCAGATGCCGCTACCACGCCTCACAAAGACGAACTATGACAATTGGAGCATTCAGATGCGGGTGTTGCTTGGTGCACAAGACGCGTGGGAAGTAGTTGAGAACGGCTACACAGAGCCGGCTACTACTGATAACATGACGCCGAATCAGTTAAAGGCGTTGAAAGAAACGCGCACGAAAGACAAGACCGCTCTCTACTTCTTGTTCCAAGCGGTAGATGAGTCGGGGTTCGAGAAGATTGCTAGTACGGCAACTTCGAAGGAGGCATGGGAGATTTTGCAAAAAGTCTTCAAAGGCGCCGACCGTGTTAAACAAGTGCGGCTTCAAACTCTACGAGGTGAATTGGAGGCCATGAAAATGAAGGAGTCAGAAGGAGTATCTGACTACATCACGCGTGTACAAACGGTGGTGAATCAACTCAAACGCAATGGAGAAACCATAACCGATTCAAGGGTCGTGGAGAAGATTCTGCGGTCATTGACCGAGAATTTCGAAAATGTTGTATGCGCAATTGAGGAGTCGAAGAATCTGGAGGAGATGACCATAGATGATCTCGCCGGTTCTCTCGAGGCGCATGAGTGATTAAGACGGGAAAGGTGTATGTAAATGTCGTTTAGAATTTACCTTGGTGCTATGTATGTGTAAAGTTCAATATACCTTTCTTGTCTCCGTTATAGCGTAGAGCTATACCGTGTCGAACCTCAGGGAGAGCTAGCGATAGAAGCGTTACGAATCGTTGTGAGAAGAGTAAACGAAGTGTCTTCTATGCTTAAAAGAATGAATAAAACACGGAACAAGAAATGCAAGAAGTGGTGGAATTGTTCATGGAGGGAATTGAAAAGAGATCAAGAATTGGAAAGAATCAAACCATGACTAGCTTACCTAGCTACCTTACCAAAGCTTACCAAACTCCGTGATAGTGAAGGCGTGCCTCATGTTGTCACTCCATCGGCGTAGGTTTCGTCTTGCGTGTTGATCTAATTACTTTCTCACTAGGATGACGGTTGGTTTAACTCGTCGGAGAAGAGAAGACCATCCAACTTGCAAGATGAAGTAAAGCGATCACCCATGAGTTGGTGAAGATGGCAAGGCTAGTGGTTAGCTAGTACATGGAGAAAGAGTTAGCTACAAGCCATAACAAAAGAAAAACAAAGCATGAAGTAAATTGAAAGCAAGTAAAGAAAGCAATAAAAGAAAGCAAGTAAACTAGAATCAAGCTCGACTAGAATTGAAGAGAATGGATCAATCCTTGTATTGCTTCAAGTTGTCACTCCTTGATAGTACAAGCTCTCTCTCTCTCTTACAATCTCTCTCTTGCAATGAAATCTAGGAAGAAGAGGAAGGAGGACTACAACATAAAGAAAAACCTAATACATGCAACTAATCTCTAATCTCCTCCTCTTGCTGTTCAGTCTCTGCTCGCAGGTACAAATGAAGTATTTATAGGCCCCAGGTGAAGGATCCAGAAGATATTCTGTTGGCGCAAAATCCGAGATCCAACGGCCTCTGGATTGCCGCGCCCTTGCCGCGCCAGCTCGGCATAACTGAATCTGTTCAGCAACAGATTTCTGTTGCTGATTGGTTGAGAGGTAGTTATCCACGTGTCCTTCTAGAATCTTCAATTGGCGCGCGGATCTCTCTGGATCTGGGATTCAAATTTGGCTTTATCTTAATCTTGAATTAATCACTTTAATTAGTGTTAATTAAAGTGATTATTGGCTTTCTCTCCATTAGAGTGTGTACCTGCAAATATGTAGAGAAGATGAGTAAAAATCATATATTTATTTATTAAATGCATGGGAATTATGAGGTAAAATATGCAATATTGAGTTACAATCACACCCCCACACTTATTCTTTTGCTCGTCCCGAGCAAAACAAAGAAAAGAAAAGAAAAGAAAAAACTATACTACCAGTTTTATTACACCACTTTTGCAGGTGACGCGATTGCACTGAGCATGTGCAACAAGCCGTTAAACCTCTAGGTTACCCTAGAGGAGGAGTGTTGTCTCCTGAGGGTTTTCAGCGGATTACACCCACAAAATCCATAAAGAAAGAAGACAAATGTTAGTGTTTTGAAAATTCATTTTGAACAAGAGACAAGTTTACGAACTATTTTTGCAAAAATAAGTGATCCTAGGTCATAAGTCCACCTATAATCATTCTTCCTTAAACTTAGTCTCTATGCAAGATCTTGTTTTCAATTAAGGTAAGAATTCAAAATTGGATTGAATATTTTATCTTTCATAAAACCTAGATAATATGCACACCGTGCTCTGTGAAAATTTCTGGGATTTCAACTCCAACCATCAAGCCATTTATTTATATATATTTATATTTCTTTTTTTTTATTCTTCCCTTAGTTTAGGCTTTCTAGTTCACCCTTGTAACGAGCCTTTAACCGATGACTCCCAAACCAGTCGGTCTTAGGGCACCAGATGAGAAAACATCCCTCGGGTTTAAGGACTCGAATGAAAAAGGCCACAAAACTAAGGGGGATTATTTATAATCACCGTTAGGCGTGAATAATCATGCTTCTTGAGGCACAATTATCCAGCTTAATAAGTGAGATCACCGTTAGGCGTGAGTAACCATGCTTCTTAAGGCATAGTTATCCAGCTTAATAAGTGATCTTTTATTTATATATATATATATATATTTTTTTATATTATGGCATTTTTGGTCTTTGTCTCCATCCCAAGAAATGTGTAAGTGTAAAGTGCATATTATCTAAGGCAAAAAATGCAAGATAAAAATATCTCCTCAATTTTACTTACTTAGCCTATAATTTTCAAACAAGATCTATTATTTTAACTAAATTTAAGATGTCATAATTAAGGCTTTCTTAACTCCTAAGATACATCTTAATTTTCTTAAAAATAGATCAAAACTTTGTCTCTTATTTCAAAAAGTTTTTATTTTTATATTTTTTTATTTTTTTAATTTTTCTAAAAGAAAAGTCAAATCTAAAAAGAAAGTGAAAAATCTAGAAGAAAGATAAAATCTAAAAATAAAAGACCTAAAAAGAAAATAAAAATCCTAAAAAATAAAAATCCTATAAAGAAAATAAAAAGTCCTATGTTAGTACATACCCCCCCATACCTATCTCATGCATTGTCCTCAATGTATGCAAGATAAAAATGATGCATGAAATAGGTAAGGTAAAAAGTCACTCCCTCCTCCTCTTTGGACCCGCAGTAGTACTGGGTCCTGCCGACTGTGTCCTCCTCAGCGTCGTCTCAATATCATCTAACCTGGAGGATAACCTGGATGATTCCTCCTCCACCTTCTTCCTCAACCTCACCTGACCCCTAAAAATTTTCTTCATGCCCTTCCAGATGGTGGACATGAAAGTTCGTGACTCTACTGGGGGTTCCTGTCTCCAAAATTGGGGCTCGTCAACCTCCTCTAAGCTCTCTTCCGAAGAGGACTCCGCAGGAATGTCCTCTGGTTGGGCACTAGGTGTCCAGAGGGCGTGTAAGCACCCAGTATATGCACTGGTGGGTTTCTCGGCTACAACAGACACTCGGGCAAATGAGTCAAATACATCGTCTGGTAGGAAGTTTCTACACAAACGTGTAATCAAGACGGGATGAGAAAATTTTGCACCCCGAGTACGGGAGGAGTTATCAAGTATGGCATGAAAAATAGCCCTATTCAAACAGACCGAGTGTGTATTAGTCATTAGATCATGAATGATTTGTAGTACGGGTCTGTTGAAAGATGTGGTATGATCTAATCCAAAAATATTGCGTTGGAGCCAACGTCCAACGCAATGTACATTCCTAAATGTGGATTGGGCTTTGAGCCCACGGTCCTGCTTAGTGCAACGGACCCCCATGATAGACATGTAATCAACTAGTGGCAAAGGGCCAGTACAATGGGATGAATGGGAATATCGGTGATCTCAGCAATGAATGGAACGGTGACAAAGATATCACCGAATGGCATATGAACAGTGAATTGTTGAGTGTTACGATTAACAGATGCATGGTCTAATGAGTTGTAAAATGTGTTGACCAAATCAGGGCAATAGTAAGCATCATTGTTGGTGTTATCGTAAACTAAGGGATACCAATTCCACGCATGCATTCGATCTAAAAATATATGCCCATAACCCTCTTGATCATTCAAAATCTTAGAGAAATCCCTTTCCACAAATAAAGTAGGGGCCATAATTAACAGTGAAAATTAGAGCAAGGAACAAGAGATCAAACCACCCCCGGATTAACTTGGGGGGAAATCGAAAGACAGGTGCAGAAGGCACCAGAGATGGCCTCGGGAAGAAGGGATCTGGTTCTGTCTCCAGCAAAGAAAATCAGTCGATCTGGAGCTTACTGGCGCGCCTGAAGTGTCAGATTTGCCGCGGGTCAGGGGTAGGGCGCGGCAGTTTGGAATAATCTGGAGATCAAAAATTTGGTGGAGGTCGGCTGTGGAAGAGGAATTCTAGATCTGAAGTGATTGTCTCGGGTGAGGGAGAATGAGTTGGGGAGAAGATTTTTTATAAAGGAAAGAAAAAATGGGATTTCCAAAGTTACCCCTAGGTCAAAGATTTAATTACAACCCTAGGTCAAAGGATTTTGAATGTGAATGGAATCCTAGGGAAGAGAGAGAATCCTAGGAATTTAGAAAGAATTTGAATTTGGAAAGTGTGGGAACTCCTTTTAAGCATAAAAATCCCTCCTTTATTTCTATTTATTTATTTATTTATTTATTTATTTATTTTCTAAATTCTATGTTAGTAAATCCTATGTTAGTAAAAAAAATTACCTTAAGGTGGTGGTTCCGGTGGTGGTCGGATTGGTCCACGGAACATGGCCCAATCAACTTGTCGTTGGGTTTTCAGGAACCCACCAAAAAAATAAAGAATATGACCCACAAGAATGATGTGTGCATGAAAGATTTTTATTATGTACATGATCCCATCTAATTTCCAAAATTTTAAAATAATTTCTGAGTCATTTTCATCAAAATCCTTGTCCCAGAATGGTGTATGGAATGATAGAACAGTTGACTTGGACTCAGGAAGGACAGGAACTAGTACCGACTCAGGAAGGTGATTTAAATCAAGTGATGGTTCAGGAGTCGAAGTGAGTTCAGAAATTGGGTCCAAGTCAAGAAATAGAAACTCAAGTCCACAATCAATTTCCAACAATGGAATGTGACTTTCTAAAGGTGATATCTCTTTACTTCCAATTTTAAGGAATTCAAGCTCATCGCCATACAATTCTTCAAAACTAAGGTCAATGTTTTCCGTCAGAATTGTACAATCAGTTTCAGAAGTAAAGAGATTGAAAAAATCAAGGTCACATTCCTCATGTAGTTCAATAAATGGAGAACTTGCCAATTTGTCAATAGGATCATCAAAAGTGTATAATTGGTCAAGTTCAATGTGATCCTCAAAGATGGGTGATTCAACTTCATTATGAATTGGGACAGGATCCAATGTAGACTCCGGGAAAAGATTGAAGTCAGGTAAAGATACCGGAGTCATTATTGAATCAGGAAAAAGAATTGAATCAAGAAGTTGGGGTTCAAGATCACATTCCTCATGTAATTCAATTCCACAAAATTGTGAACTTGCCAACTTATCAATGGGACTTTCAAAAGTATGGAATTGGTCAAGTTCACTATGATCATCAAAGATGGTGATTCAATTTCAAAATGGATTGGCACTGGATCCAATACTGACTCGGGAAATGAAGTGAAATCAGGTGAAAACACCGGAGTCATAATTGAATCAGGAAGGAAAATTGAATCATCAAGTGGAAGTTCAGGATCATGTTCAAGTTCAATTTCAGGAAATGGAAAACTTGCCAAAATGTCAGAAGTTTGGACAAGTTCAGGTTTAGGAGATGAAAAACTTGCCAAAATGTTAATGGGATTTGAAGTTTGGACAAGTTCAATTTTAGGAAATGAAAAACTTGCCAAAATGTCAATAGGATTTGAAGTTTGGACAAGTTCAGGTGAGTGTGCTGAAATTGAATCTGGATTTCCAAGACTACATGACTCTTTGGATTTAACAGAGTGGCTAGTGACATTAGAAATAGGATGAGAATGAAGAGTTTGGATCATCAAATCTAAGTCACGATTCCTAGAATTTTGAGCATTAGTCATGTCTTCAAGCATCTTCCCATAATTGATGACTTCATTGTTTTGATGGAAAGATGAAGTGTTGTCTTGGAAGTGATGGTGAAATTGTGAGTCAAAAATGTGTGGTGATGGAAGAGTGGACTCACACAAGAAATCATTACTCATAAATGGTTGTTCATTATGAAGAGGTGGAACTGAGTAAGACTCTTGAAAATACTGTGGAATTGGAGAGGCAAATGGTTCGGGAAGTGTCTGCTCAGCTCTCTGTAAATTGGCTTCTAAACTCCTTAGTAACTCAGATTTTTCTTCAAATGGTGGTTCAGAACAAGGAGTATATGAAGCGGAATCGGGAAATGAATACTGTGGACAAGGTGAATATGGTGGACAAGGAATTTGAGAATTTGACTCGGGGTACGTGAATCCCCAATGACTCGGTGAAGAGTTGAAATTATTATGGAAATTATAATTATTAGATGGGGGGTATGGGTCATATTGATTCGGATAAGGCCAACCCGGTGTATTTGGTTGGTGCATATTATAAAACACCGGGTTGGAATTATCCGAATATGGAGATGGTGTGAAATATAGATTATTATTAGGATGGAAAGAATTGTTGAATGCCATATCACACAAAAAATCACAAACAAAAAAGAAAAATCAAACAACAAACAAAAAAGAAGAGAAAAAATCAAAACCAAGCCAAAAGAATGGTTGACCTAGACCTAGACGACTCCTAACTGATTAGATCGTCCACGGGAGGTTTAGTGTAGACTCTAACCACAAGCTAATCAGCCAGGGAAGGGTAAGGTTGGTGGGAGGTTTTCCATCCGAAGACGTTCCTTAATTAAGTAACCAGCAACCTTCGGGCTTTCGGCCCTCAACCCCTTTCCTAGACACTGATTTTGCAAGAGTTAAATTCCAACACTTTTTCCCCTTAGGATAATCTCCTAAATGAGTCCGAGATGTCCCTAGGGCCAACGTCTATTTTTTTATTAAATTAGGCTTGGGTCAGTGAGTGCTTGGGAAAATGATTTTCGGGCTAAGGGTAATGAACTCCCCCACCTTATCTTATTTACGGGTTATGCCCTTAAAATTGATTTGTGCAAGTGTACAAGAAATATAACAAGGATTCACTCAAAGCATGAAAATCAAGCAAGAGATGATTCCTAGTCTATATGCAATGCGAAACGTACCTTGCCTCCAGCACTCTTCAACAGTAAAAGTAAAGAATTGAAAAGACACGTGCCTAAAAATGCAAATGTCTAATCAATTTTTAACGTTAACAACCAATTTTTTACTGTTGATTAAATTAGCAGATATCAGGTGAAGCAAACAGGATTTCAAATATAGCAGAAAATGTATTTTGCAGAATCAGAGCCCCTGCAGAAAATTTGTCAGTAGTTATCTCTTTCTTGCCGCGCCTGCGCGGCTTTTGCCGTGGGAACGCGGCAAGTCAGAGGACTTCTGGTCTCTGCTTTCGAGAGCAGAGGCCCAGAGTCACTTATATGTCACTGCTATGCAAATTTTTTTGTTTCTTCAACCTGTAACCTGCAACAGAGAAGAAAATTCGTTTAGTTTCTCACTTTAAAGAAAATCCGTTGCTCTCCCGGCAACGGCGCCAAAAATTTGATTGAATCGGAAAGGTGTATGTAAATGTCGTTTAGAATTTACCTTGGTGCTATGTATGTGTAAAGTTCAATATACCTTTCTTGTCTCCGTTATAGCGTAGAGCTATACCGTGTCGAACCTCAGGGAGAGCTAGCGATAGAAGCGTTACGAATCGTTGTGAGAAGAGTAAACGAAGTGTCTTCTATGCTTAAAAGAATGAATAAAACACGGAACAAGAAATGCAAGAAGTGGTGGAATTGTTCATGGAGGGAATTGAAAAGAGATCAAGAATTGGCAAGAATCAAACCATGACTAGCTTACCTAGCTACCTTACCAAAGCTTACCAAACTCCGTGATAGTGAAGGCGTGCCTCATGTTGTCACTCCATCGGCGTAGGTTTCGTCTTGCGTGTTGATCTAATTACTTTCTCACTAGGATGACGGTTGGTTTAACTCGTCGGAGAAGAGAAGACCATCCAACTTGCAAGATGAAGTAAAGCGATCACCCATGAGTTGGTGAAGATGGCAAGGCTAGTGGTTAGCTAGTACATGGAGAAAGAGTTAGCTACAAGCCATAACAAAAGAAAAACAAAGCATGAAGTAAATTGAAAGCAAGTAAAGAAAGCAATAAAAGAAGCAAGTAAACTAGAATCAAGCTCGAGTAGAATTGAAGAGAATGGATCAATCCTTGTATTGCTTCAAGTTGTCACTCCTTGATAGTACAAGCTCTCTCTCTCTTACAATCTCTCTCTTGCAATGAAATCTAGGGAAGAAGAGAAGGAGGACTACAACATAAAGAAAAACTAATACATGCAACTAATCTCTAATCTCCTCCTCTTGCTGTTCAGTCTCTGCTCGCAGGTACAAATGAAGTATTTATAGGCCCCAGGTGAAGGATCCAGAAGATATTCTGTTGGCGCAAAATCCGAGATCCAACGGCCTCTGGATTGCCGCGCCCTTGCCGCGCCAGCTCGGCATAACTGAATCTGTTCAGCAACAGATTTCTGTTGCTGATTGGTTGAGAGGTAGTTATCCACGTGGCCTTCTAGAATCTTCAATTGGCGCGCGGATCTCTCTGGATCTGGGATTCAAATTTGGCTTTATCTTAATCTTGAATTAATCACTTTAATTAGTGTTAATTAAAGTGATTATTGGCTTTCTCTCCATTAGAGTGTGTACCTGCAAATATGTAGAGAAGATGAGTAAAAATCATATATTTATTTATTAAATGCATGGGAATTATGAGGTAAAATATGCAATATTGAGTTACAATCAATGAGCAACGGAAGAAGAAGAAACAAGATCTGCTCGAAGAGGCCTTACAATCTAAGGCAACTATCAAGGAGGACAAGACGATGTATGCCCAGCAAAACTGGCGTGGTCGAGGACGCGGCCGTGGAGGTCGTGGTCACGGTAGAGGCTGCGGACGCGGAGACAACTCGAAAGAAAAGGACCAGCCGAGCCAACAAAAATGGCGTGGTCAAGGACGCGGTCGTGGTAGAGGCGGCCGGTCAAATCGTCAAAATATCTAGTGCTACAAATGCGGCAAATATGGACACTACGCAAAAGAGTGCTACTCCGACAAAAAGATAGAAGAAAATGCGAAACTAGTCACGGAAGAGAAGATAAGAGACGATGGTGTTCTCATGATGGCCTATAAAGACATTATTCCTGATAGCGACTCGGTCTGGTATCTCGATACAGGCGCTAGCAATCACATGAGTGGGCATAAACATCTCTTTATGGAGATCCAAGAGATAGAAGATGGGCACGTGTCATTTCGAGATGCGTCGAAGGTTCAAGTCAAAGGCCGAGGAAAAATACGCTTTTCTCAAAAGGATGGCAAAGAAGGGACAATTGAGGATGTCTACTATGTGCCTGACATGAAAAGTAATATCGTTAGCATGGGCCAACTATTAGAGAAGGGATATTCGATCTTCATGAAAGATCGAATGTTACACTTGAAGGACAAAGGAGGCCGGTTACTTGCACGAGTGGAGATGGCCAAGAATCGGATGTTCAAACTCAATTTGAGAAGTGTGCGAGAAAGGTGCTTGCAAGTCAACATGGATGACAAAGTCTCGTTGTGGCACTTGCGGTTCGGACACTTACATTATGGCGGCCTAACAGAATTAGCAAAGAAGCATATGGTCCACGGGTTACCAGATATGGACTACACCAAGAAATTTTGCGAAGGGTGTGTACTTGGCAAGCAAACAAGGAACACTTTTCAGAAAAGGGCGGAATATCGTGCAAGGAGTTCTCTCGAGTTGGTACATACCGATATATGTGGCCCGATCACACCTAAGTCATTCAGTGAGAAGAGGTACTTTATCACCTTTATTGACGACTACACAAGGAAGACTTGGGTTTACTTCATGAAAGAAAAGTCCGAGGCACTCGAGATGTTCAAGAAATTCAAGATGCAAGTAGAGAAGACAACTGGTCTTTATATCAAGGCCTTACGATCGGACAGAGGCAGAGAGTACATGTCAACTGCTTTCAAAAGCTACTGCGAGGAACAAGGAATCAGAAGATTCTTGACTGCACCATACTCACCTCAGCAAAATGGTGTGGCCGAGAGGAAAAACCGGACTATTCTTGATATGGTTCGGTCGATGTTGAAGAGCAAAAACATGCCAAAAGAATTTTGGGCAGAAGCGGTGCAATGTGCTGTGTATGTGCAAAATCGGTGCCCACATGCGAAGATGGGAGATCAAACACCCCAGGAAGCTTGGAGCGGACGAAAACCAACCGTATCACATTTGAGAGTATTCGGTAGTGTGGCCTATGCGCACGTACCGGATCAAAGAAGAACCAAGCTAGATGAAAAGAGTAAGAAGTACGTGTTCATCGGGTATGACGAGAAGACAAAAGCTTTCAAGTTATTCGACCCGATCGAAGAAAAGGTGGTTGTAAGCCGAGATGTGCAAGTGAATGAAGAAAGCGCATGGGATTGGAACAACAAAAAAGAGGTGACGCAGGAGGAAGAAATAGAAGAATCAACCTCTGCACCGATAATCAAACAGACAAGCCCTCCGACATCTGATGATGAAGAAGAACCAAGACAACCGAAGATGCGAAGCTTGCAAGATCTATACGAGACAACAAGCGAAGTACACTTGATATGTCTTCTAGCGGATGCTGAGAATATCATTTTTGAAGAAGCAGTGAGAGATAAGAAATGGCAAGCCGCGATGGATGAAGAAATAAGTGCTATTGAAAGAAATGAAACTTGGGAGTTGGTGGAGCTGCCGAAAGGACATCAACCCATAGGAGTAAAATGGGTGTATAAGAAAAAGATGAATGCCCAAGGTGAGATAGAAAGATATAAGGCACGTCTAGTAGCAAAAGGCTATAGACAAAAGGCTGGGATTGATTATGATGAAGTCTTTGCTCCAGTCGCGAGGATGGAGACAATTCGGCTTCTTATATCCCAAGCAGCACAATTCAAGTGGCCAATCTATCAAATGGACGTGAAGTCAGCATTTTTAAATGGTGTGCTTGAAGAAGAAGTATATGTGGAGCAACCTCCTGGATACATGAAAGCCGGGAAGGAGAAAAAAGTGTTGAAGTTAAAGAAGGCGCTATATGGGCTGAAGCAAGCGCCGCGAGCATAGAATACCCGAATCGACACCTACCTCAAAGGGAACAGATTCATGCAATGTCCTCATGAGCATGCATTATACGTGAAGAAGAAAAAGGTAACTTGCTGTTTGTTGCTCTTTATGTTGATGATCTCATATTCATGGGGAATAATGAGGAGATGATAAAAGACTTCAAAGAAGCGATGACTCGGGAGTTCGAGATGACAGATTTGGGGCTGATGAAGTATTTTCTTGGTCTTGAGGTTAAGCAAGGAAATCGGGAATATTTGTGTCCCAAGAGGCGTATGCAAAAGACATTTTGAAGAAAAACAAGATGGAAGATTGCAACCCGGTAGCAACACCGATGGAACTTGGTGCGAAACTCTCAAAATTTGATGAAGGAGATCGAGTGGATGCAAACAAATACCGGAGCTTAGTTGGGAGCCTACGGTATCTCACATGCACAAGGCCTGACATTGCATATAGTGTCGGGATAGTGAGTCGGTTCATGGAGGAACCGAAATACTCACATTTGAAGGCTATCAAGAGGATTCTTCGATACATTCGAGGAACTGTATCACTCGGGTTATTCTACTCGGAGACACATGAATACAAACTGGTGGGTTACTCCGACAGTGATTGGTGCGGAGATATAGATGATCGAAAAAGCACATCGGGATATGTGTTTTATATGGGAGATACAGCTTTCACATGGGTCTCAAAGAAGCAGCCAATAGTAACCTTATCAACATGCGAAGCAGAATATGTGACAGCATCATGGTGCGTGTGCCACGCAATCTGGCTAAGAAATTTGCTATGTGAGCTAAAACTCCAGCAAAACGAAGCGACCGAAATACGAGTTGACAAAAAATCAACAATTGAGTTGGCAAAGAATCCGGTGCACCATGAAAGGAGTAAACATATAGATGTTCGTTTCCATTTCATACGGGAACATGTGAGGAAAGGTAAAGTGCGACTGAGTCACGTTGCGAGTCGTGATCAAGTGGCAGATATCTTTACAAAGCCGCTACCAACAGTGCTATTCGAAATTGCAAGAAGATATTGGAATGAAGGATGGAAAATGTTTGAGTTTAAAGGAGGAATTTGTTGAAAGATAAACTCAAACAAAGTCCCTTGGAGTTCCCAATACAATATTAATTAAGGAGATGAGAGGTCAAATGCATTATGTAGTTTGTAATTACCAAGAGTTATTGTGAAGAAGTTTAAGAGTCATTGTGAGGAAGTTTAAGAGTCATTGTGTGTGGAATTCCAATGTGTGTGGAATCTCAAGAGTCATTAGGAGTCTATAAATAGTGTTGTCATCCTTGAATGAAAAGATAAGCAAGAATAAGCAAGAATTTGATAGAAAAGAAATTTTGTGTTCTTGCTCCTTGCTCCTCCTCCTCATATTTCTAGTTCTTTTTGTGCTAACAAATGTAGCAAAAAAAATTATCATTCATTATCATGATCCTAACTTCTCTTTTTATCTAGCTTCATGTTAAGTATGAAATTTCAACATAGTATAAATTATATTTGACAAAATTAACAAACATATGAATGTTATACAGTCACGACTATATTACTACTATATCCAACTAAAAGATTAGGATAAACTCTCACCTCTTCAAGCTCTTTTTCCATACCTGCAGATTCTGAGTTTCCAGAATCATCAGTCAAAAGTTTTCTAACCTGATTCACAAAAAAATACGAGAAAGGATTGCACGGGTGAATATTTATGAAATTCACTCATCACAAAAACTACAATCCATGCAATATAATATGAAGGGAAAAATTAGGCGAAAGAAATAGTGAAGGAGTAGGCATCATGCACCACAACCAGTTAAAGACAATCTGTGGCCATAAAATTGTGTACGAAACTTTAAAGAGTAAAAACAAAGAAAACTTTATGAATTAACTTGTACCCACTTTAACACGGCATCACACATGATGTCAAGTAGGCACGGGATTGGCCTCAAAGAAAATTCTGAATGCAGGTTAAGATAAAGCTAAAAATTAAGTGATATTACCAGCAAGTTGATTAAACTTTGTGCTTCAGAATACATCTACGCAGATATTAAGATAATGTCAAAATTTATTATTCTTCTAACTGAACTCATAGTAAAAGAAAGCTCAATTGAAACCATGGAGATAGGTTCCCCATTTGTAAAGCTTTATCTTTAGATCAATGTTGATTGCAAATCAGATCGATAAAATGGAATATAAGGCATAATTAGGATTGAAGATAACTTTTACCATTATGTCTACAAACTAAATTGAACAACAAACCTATAAGTGTAGTCTTAGGAATATTGCTTCAATTAACTTTAGCAAATTATTTTACTTTCTGTCAAATATAAGAACTTAACCATTTGATCCAGATGTAGAAAAAGGCATCTACATTTCTTAGATATTACCTTCTATTTCCTTATTGATTATGGAAAACAGAGAGTTTAGAAAGATATTATCTAAAAGCAGGTGTGTGTCTCCGCTTCTTGCAATTTAACCGTAATAGCAATGGCTACGCGGGTCGTGATCCACGAGGAGGAATGTGATAAAAGCTTTTCGGTATGATTCTTAAAGTAATCTTCTTCTCTGCTTAAGAAACTAAAATAAAAAATAAAAGAAAAATTATTTTGTTTTTATTTAAGAGTTAGATGGTTTTAGAAAACTAGGGTTTTGAACTAGAACTAAAAAGAAAAGATATTTGTTTTGAGAAAATATGAGAAAGACCAAAGCTCATTAATCATCTAATACACCACTAACTTACTAACCTTTGAAAGAATATTCCTTCACTTCAAATTTAAAAATCACCTTGGAGTTGCACAAGCATCAAGTAAGACATATAAGATAGTAAAAACTCCTATTTGTATCAACACTTAATCGAAATTAACATTAAATTATCAAGGCAATTCAATCATAGAATAAAAAAATCAAAATTTAACATTAAACTATCAAGACAATCCAAGCATAGAATAAAAAATAATTGACTAGGGTTTAGCAAATAATAAATAATACCCATCCTCATATGCCTTTAGGAGCAGTTGCATAATCACAAAGCATATATATGATTAAATCAGGTATTCAAGTAAAGAATTAGAAGTAATAGTGTTTAGAGATTAGCAAGTTATGAAGAGATTTAGTTACTCATGATTAAAGCAAAGCAAAGAGAATAGAAGGGTTGCATAATTGAAAAGCAAGTAATAAATAAAAGAAAATTGGGAAAAAAACTGAAATCTTGTATTGAATTTGTTACCTTCAAGTACAATTGCTCCTTTCTCACAAAATAATTCTTGATCTAAACCTAGAAAATTAAACTAAACTAAAACCCTAATTTATCTCTGCTTGGATATGATCAATTACGAGATATTTCAGCTCTTTAAATAGACCTCAGAGCCAATTACAATAAGATACACATTAAAACTTTTAATCCAACTTCAATCTAATGTGGGAATTCAATTCTGAATTGGTCTGCAGCTAGCTGGCGTGTTGATCGCTGAATATGGCTTATCAAATAACTGATGTGAAAACAGTGGTCAACATAAGAATTGTAAACCTTTAAGTCATCTTTATGAAGCATCTTGAATCATCAGATTTGAATTTCTGCAACGAAAATTATGATCAAAATATTAAAATGTGTCAAGTTTGAATCTGAGTGTAAATTGATTTAGAATTCGAATTTAGTTAGAATTGCTTTAAATCCAAATTTAATTGGGTTGTTTGGACTTTTTGGGCTTTCCTTTTCTTTCTCCTATCTAAATAAGTATCTGCACACTCATAATCAAAAAGAAGGTAAGTAGCAGAGTTTAATAAAAGAAAAATATGAAAATATGATAATAAATATGCAAAATTGATATGTAATCACCCCCCCACACTTATTTTTTGTTCGTCCTCCAGCATAATAAAATAAACTAAATTAATCTAACCTAACTCACTTTCATAGGAATCATGATTGCACTTATCATATGCAACAAGCCGTTAAACCTATAGGTTACTCGTAGAGGACGAGTGTTGTCTCGTGAGAGTTTTCAGCGAATTGCACCTATAAAATCCGGTGGAAGAAATAATAGATTAAAAAAAAGACTAAGATAAAAAGGATAACAAAAAATAAGGATAACTGAAAAAATTAAAAATATATAAAAAAACAATTTTTTCTATTTCACAAGTAGTCACTTGCAATTAAATTCATAAGTTTCCAACAAGTTTAAACATAATCAAGTTCAATCATAAAATTAACAAATTTAATCATTTTTCTTACAGATTTTAAATTCAATATTTTCACATCAATTTTTTTCTAAGTCTTCCAATCCTATACATCTTTGTGTAAATGAAAATATTTTTAGCTTAGGAATATTTGATTCAAATTTCACGTTTTCAAATATATGTGCATAAATCAAAAAAAATTTGGAGTTCGAAGTATTACCACTTCCTTTAAGCACTTTTTTTAATATGTATAACTCATCTAATTTTCTTTTATGTAAATACCAAGGCTTCTTGAGACCTAATACTTAACTCATTGATTATTAAATGTGCTAATACATATATTATATTTATATACTTTTTTCTCAAATTTACCAATTACCTTTCGCGTAAATAACAAAGCTTTCTTAGGCCAAAGCATCTAGCTAATCAATAGTTAGATTTGTTTATTTTCTATATATATAATTTTCTCTCTTTTTTATACTATATATTCAAAACAGGTTAAGCTATTATCATCATCCCAGGCATCAAATTTATGTGTTTGTATATATAAGATGAATAACCATGCTAACCAATTTTAGATGGAGTTTATTTTTCAATTTTTATCTAAGTCAAAAATTATAGATTTGTTTAAATTGATCTTACTATCAAAATTTCAAACTTTGTTGGATTCTTAATTCTTTAAAAACTTATTATACTTTTTGTAAATTATTTTTTTTGTTACAAAGAGAAAACCTATGTTAATAACTATGTTAGCTATGTTAGTGAAACCCCCCCACCTATCTCATGCATTGTCCTCAATGTATGAATGAATGCATATATGCATGAAAAAGAGAAAAAGAAAGAAAGATATTACCTTATGGTGGTGGTTCCAATAGTGGTCGAATTCGTGTAAGCGTTACTGCCCAATCTAAATCATGTAGTAGCTCGTGAAACCCATCTTTGACCTCTTTTCTATTTACATTGTTATTGGCCCCAATGTGAATAGAATCATGTAAAATTTAATATGGAAATTATCCTGATTATATGACCAATTTTGGTAAACCATCTCATAGTTATATTGCTCAACACCTTGATCCAACAGAGGAATGTAATATTGTGAAATGGTTGATTTGGACTAAAGAGTGAGATTCGGGAACCAATACAGACTAATGGAATTGAATTAAATCAAGTTTAGATATTAGAATCGGTATGGTTCAAGAGTTGAGTTCAAATCAAATACTTGAGGTCACATTCATTTCCTCACAATGTAATGTGACTTTTCAAAATTGATGGTTCATGTTCAAGACTTATGGGTACGGAAATCAATGTTGGCTCAAGAGTGTGGTCCAAATCAGGTAAGAATGTCGGAGTCAACATAGATTCAAAATTTAGAACTGAATCACAAAATTGAAGATCAGGGTCACGTTCTTGTTCAAGTTCAATCTCACTGAAGTGAAAATTTACCAACTTGTCAAAGGTTTGGTGTCGGTCAAGTTCAATATGGTATAGTGAAATTGAATCATGGTTTTCAAAAAAACATGACTCTTAGGTCTCATCAATATGGTTAGAAGTGTCAGGGATGGTCAAAAATTGAGTAGAGAGAGTTCCACATTTCTAGCATTCACTATGTTGATCAAATAACTCATTTGTGCTTCTAACCTATTGTAGGCAATAGTTTGGGCTTGGATGAAGTTTTTCATACTATTTTCTAAGTTAATAGGTTCGTCTTGTTGTGGTGGGACTTGAAAAAAGAGTAAAGATCTTGGATTTGAGAATTTTGTTGGGGGTATTGAGTCCGTAATGTTTTGGGATTGTCAGTTATACTCTTCCAAGGCTTCCGTATCCTTTTGTAACTCAGTTTTTTCTTTAAATGGTTGTTCTTGATTAGAAGTATATGAAGTTGAATGTTGAAAAGGTGGTTGACCATATGACTCGGGGTAGTTGTATCCCCATTGATTCGGTGAAGAGTAGAGATGATTTTTCACTTTTGATTATAATACTGGGATCCGGGTTATGTTGACTCGGGTAAAACCAATCCGGCCTATTTGGTTGATTCAAGTTATTCCATGCCGGGTTGTCTGAGTCAAAAGAGATCGGGATGAAATATGGATTTGCATTTGCATTGAAAAAATTATAATAATAATCCATATCACACAGAAAACAAAAACAAAGAAATAGACCAACAAACAAAAAGAAAAATCAACCAAGCCTATTTTAAGGTAAACTTAGACCTGAAAGACTCCTAACTGGTTGACCATTCACAGGTGGTGTATGCAGCAATCTGACCACAAGTTAATTGGCCAGATATTGTGACAAGATCAATGGGAGATATCTGTGCTAGAACAATGAGTCTAATTATGTCAAACCACCATTCTTCGAGGTTTTGCCTCTTAATCTCCAACCTTAGACACCGACGTGACAAGAGTCAAACTCTAACAACTTTCTTCCTAGGTCAATCTCCTATTATGTCAGATGTCCCTAGGTTCAATGTTTATCAGATTTTAATTAGGCCTCGGTTAGTGAGTGAGGAGATGATTTGTAGGCTAAAGAAGGGTCATGACTTCCCCACTTTATGTTATTTAATGGGTTGTGCTCTTAATTCGTCATTGTGCAAAGTGTACAAGTAAATAGATAAGTAACACTCAAATAATTATAAATCACCAAAGACCGTTTTCTAATCTAGATGCAATGCAGACATATTTTATCTCCAACACACTTCAATAGTAATTTAAAATGAAACAAAATTAGCCAGATGCTTGAATGCATTCTAACCATGTTTTAAGCAATTACAAGAATGAGATACTGTTGAATTTGAAAAACAGTGTGTAGAATAGCTTAACAAGAAAAATAATAACTGCAGAAGCTATACAATTAAAATTAAATCACCTTGCAAAGAAGCAGAGTGAGCGCGACTTATTAGGGTTTTTTGGTGCTTTGCCTTCTTGGACAAAGTCACAGGGATTTTATTTATGTCCTACAGTTACTAAATTCCTGTAATCTGTCCATGCACACAAAACTAAGAAGGAAAATTAGGCACTTAGTTATTAAAAATAATACCGTTTTCTCCCCAGCAACGGCGCCAAAATTTGATTATGGAAAACAGAGAGTTTAAAAAGATGTTATCTGAAAGCAGGTGTGTCTTTGACTTCTCATAATTTAATCATAGTAGTAATGGCTATACGGGTCGTGATCCACAAAGAGGGATGCGATGCAAGCTTTTCGGTACGATCCATAAAGTAATCTTCTTCTATGCTTAAGAAACTAAAATAGAAAAGAAAAAGAAAGAAAATTATTATGTTTTTATTTAAGAGTTAGATGGTTTTAGAAAGCTAGGGTTTTGAAGAGAACTAAAAAGAAAAGAAATTTTGTTTTTAGAAAATATAAGAAAGGTCAAAGCTTACTAATCATCTCACACGCCACTAAATTACTAACCTTTGAGAGAATATACCTTCACTTCAAATCAAGAAATTACTTTGGAGTTGCACAAGCTTCAAGAAAGATATATAAGATAGTAAAAACTCCTATTTGTATCAACACTTAATCAAAATTTAGCATTAAACTATCAAGGCAATTTAAGCATAAAATAAGAAAAATCAAAATTCAATACTATTAAAGTAATCCAAGTATAGAATAAGAAAAATAATTGACTAGTATTTAGCAAATAATAAAATAATACTCATCCTCATATGCCTTCAGAAGTACTTGCATAATCACAAAGCATACATATGATTTAATCAGGTATTCAAATAAAGAATTAGAAGTAGCGGTGTTTAGAGATTAGCAAGCTATGAAGAGATTTAGTTACTCATGATTAAAGCAAAGTAAAGAGAATAAAAGAGTTACATAATTGAAAAGCAAGTAATAACAAAAGAGAATTGAGAAAAGAACTGAAACCTTGTATTGAATCTGTCATCTTCAAGTACAATTGCTTCTTCTTTATCACAAAATCACTCTAGACTAAACCTAGAAAATTAAAATTGAAAATCGAAAGAAAACTAAACTAAACTAAAATTCTAACTTTTGATCTCTTCTTGGAGATGATCAAGTATGAGAGATTTCATCTCTTTAAATAGATCTCAGAGCCAATTACAAAAAGATACACATTGGGTCTTTTAATCCAACTCCAATTTAATGTGTGAATACAATTTTGAATTGGTCTGCAGCTAGTTGGCATATTGATCACTGAATATGACTCATCAAACGGCTGAATTGAAATAGTGGTCAACATAAGAATTGTAGCCCTTTAAATCTTCGTGCTGAAGCATCTTAAATTATCAAATTTGACTTTCTGTAGCGAAAGTTATAATCACAGTATTAAAATGTGTTCAATCTGAATTGATTTAGAACTCCGAATTTAATTAGGATTGCTTTAAAATCTGAATTTAATTGGTTTGTTTGGGCTTTTGGGGCTTTCCTTTTCCTTCTTCTACCTAAATAAGTGTCCGCGTGCTCATAATCAAAAGATGGTTAAATAACAGAGTTTAATAAAAGATAAATATGAAAATTTGATAATAAATATGCAAAATTGATATATAATTACTTATCTTCCTTAAATACTATCCCCAAAAACAAAATTTACGTGTAATTAAATGGCATCTGAGCACGTTGTTTTCCATGCTAAGTCATCAACTTGTTCATAACATGTCAAAATGGCATGTAATACATTTCTTACAAGAAAGATCTCAACTACTTTCATACCAAGATAGAGCTGTTACCTCTGACTCAATACAGCTCATTCGACCAAATGAAGTTTTAGGACTCATTTTGTTGTGTGGATATCAATGACATGTGAAAAAGAAATGCTTTTCTTTTAAAAGAACTTTGTCTTCAAGAGTGAAAGTAATCAGCTAGAATATTTTGTGACTTGAAAAACTATTTTTTTTATAAAGAAGATAATGTTTTTGTTTTTTACAAACTGAAAGTCTTAGTTCAATCATGGAAATTAAAATTCAAATAACATAGAGGAAAAAACAACTCTTATTTTGTTTTAAATTCTCATATTACTCTATAAGACTAACAACAATTAAACAAGAAATTTTCTTTTACTATTTTTTCTTTTTTGAGTTCACAATTATAGTTTTGTAACCAATTTTAAAAGATATTGACTCTAGGGACCATATAAAGGGAAACTTTCCTTAATTTTTAAACAAAGCAAGGCAAAGTTACTTCTACAACATAATCCTAATTTCATCCAGAATTCACATACAATTTGAAAATATATTAACATAATTCAATCCAATTATATGAAACCAACAACTAAAAGAAAACCCTAGAAACCAAAGATTAAACAATACCTGAAACCCTAAATAGTAACATGTTTAGAGAGAGGAAAGAGAGGCGGGGAGAAAGAGAGAGAGGAGGACCTGATGTAGTTGATCTTTATAGGTCGAGAGATTCAAAGCGAGCTCTTTGATGTTTAGATCCTCTCCTCCATGCATTTTTCTCCTCAATTATTTTTCTCCTGGCCATCTCTCTCCTGCAATCACCAAACCCAATAAAAAGAAACCCCAATTCAATATCAAAGCAAATTATACAAGACCCACACCACAGACTCAAAAGAAAACAAGCCCAGATCAAAAAAAGAGCAAAAAATCGAAGAAGATAAGGACCAAAGAGGATAATTTTCACATACCCAGATGGAAAAAGTCAAACTTTTGGGTGTTGTTCATTTGTTGGTTAATTCTCCTACACGATGCCAGGAACACACCGGAGATGGAGACAGAGACCCGCGAGCCAGAGATGAAGACCCATTAGGCGGCGCTATGGTTGGATCTCGGCGACAGAGGAGAGGAGAGCTAGGTGATTAGAGAGCGAGAGACAGGGGAGAGGACGGAGAGAGAGCTCGGCAGTTTGAATCAAAATATTCAAGATGGATAGGCGAATGGACAAAGTTTCTATATGAGTGACAGTAGAAAGAAATTTAATTTTTCAATTTTTCTCTTTTGGTCAGGGTCGCCAATTTCAGACAAAGAGATTTTTTTTGCAGTTATTTCCCTTTTCTGGGGTTGACAACTCTAGATAAACAAATTTAATTTTTTTATTTGTTTCCTTTGTCCGGGTTGCTAACCCCTGACAAAGAGAACAAAAAAAGTCATTTTTCCTCTCTCCTTTCTCCCTTGTCCGGGTTGCTAACCCCTAACAAAGAGAACAAAAAAGTCATTTTTCCTCTCTCCTTTCTCCCACTTTTCTCATCTTTCTCCTCCTCTCTCCCCTTCCTCCTCTAAGGCACCTGGGCACAGTGGTGAACCCGAAGATGGTGACGATGACTAGGACGGTGACGGTGACGGCGAGGATGATGACGAGGGCAGCAGCGATGACAACGGCGAGGAGGGTTGCTGCCTCTTCCTTCTCATCTTCCTTCCCTCCTCATTGTCATCATTTCCCTCGTCATCGTCCTTTTTGACCACCTCTTCCTCCTACTTATCTTCCTCATTGTCACTGCCGCCCTCGTCATCGGCCTCTGTTAACGTCACCCTCATCATCGCCCTCCTCGTCGTCGCAGCCCTCCTCGTCGTCGCAGCCCTCCTCATCGTCGTCATTGTCTCCACCCTCGTCATCCTCATCACCATCATCGTTGTCGTCGCCGTCGTGCCCAGGTTCGTTGTGAGCCATATGCATTAAAGAAGAAGAGAGGGAGAGAGGAGGAAGATGAGGAGAGAGGGAGAGAGGGTGAGGGGAAAAATAAATTTTTTTTGTTCTCTATTTACGTGGTTGGCAACTACGGACAAAGGCAAAAAAAATGGAAAAAATTAAATCTCTTTATCCGCAACCCTGGACAAAGAATGGTTGGGCAAAAAAAATATATTCTTCATCCGGGATTGCCAACCCCGGATGAAGAAAAATGTAGGTCACCTGGTGGGGGCGAATAGGTGACAAGCTAATCTAATGCACAAATAATGTGGAATTAAAAACTATTATGCAAAGTAAAACTACACACAATATAACCAAAGAGTGTAGCCGAATTCCCGGTGAAGGGCTCTGGACTATCTCCTCAAGATTACTCGGGGCCACAACACCTAACGTGCTCCCTCAAGAACTCTTGGACCCGCAAGTCCCTCACTTGTTCCTGCAAGAACAATACGCGAATTCTCACTAGCTTGTCGAGGCCGCACCTCTACACCGAGCTCCCTCAAGAACTCTACACAACGCGAACTCCAAGCTCGCCTAGGCCTTAACCTCTACAACTCCTCCAAAGTACAAATTGGAACACTTGGTGATCTCTTCTCTTGATCACCAAAAACAAATCTCACAATAAGGATCCCTATAGGATGGATATAGCAATTGAAATCTCAAGCTTGTGTGAGAAAAACTAGATAGAATTGTGGTGGAAAAACTTAAGAGAATGCTTTAGAAAACTTAAGAAAAACTCTCTTGATAAACTCTTCTTTTGATATGAAAGTTATGACCAAAAACATATGGAGAAAAACTCTGTGAAAGGTGGGAAAAACTGGCTCAAAAACTTCTCCAAAATCTTGTGAAAAACTGGCCAAAACAGCCCCTTTTATAGAGTTAAAAAAACTAACAGTTGGGGCTAATACCTAGACCAGATGACCGGTCGACCGGCCAACGGTCATTTTTCAGACCGTTGGGGTTACCGGTCGACCGTCTGGTCGACCGCACCCGGGTCATTGACCTATCGATCGACTGCTCGGTCGACCGTGGTCAAAACCAGAGAGCAATGTTCTTGGGTCGGTCAACCGGGGCCAAATGCAGAGAGCAAACTTGCAGGATCAGTCGATCGGCCCTAAAGCCATGGGCTTGTGCACTTCTGTGCACATCGGTTGACCCTCCAGTCGACCGTGCCATTGGATCGGTCGACAGGTCGGTTGACCGCCAGGCTACCTAGAACTGGGTTTATAGGTTGAAATATTTGGTTTTTTAAATACCTATAAATTCCCATAAAATCACATAAAAATCTTCAAAATAAGTTCATATAAATATTTGAAGTACAAATATGTGTGATCAAAATCCAACACATATTACAAACTATTCGAACTATTTTGAGGTATAAAATTTAAGTCTTAAACCAAAAACCGTATTTTTTAAAACTAAGTTCTAAATGGAAAACCGATTTTTCTTCAAACTAGCATAGATACAAAAATATGATATTGAAACATATTTTAAGCATAGTGTGTATGGATAGAATCCAATACACATATAAATGATATATCTATGTTTTTGACATTATGTCCAAAATAAGTTTTAATAAAAAACAACACTTAAAACATATGAACTAGATACATATCAAAATAAGTTTTTAGACAATATAAAACATAATGTATATGGATGAAATACAACATACATATAAACCCTGTAAACTTGTTTTGATGAACTCTATTCACAAAACCAAAAAATGTATTCTTGAAAATCCAAAACGGTTAAACCGAAACCAATAAACTTTTGAACTTGTGTGTGTATACTTGAGCATCTCAAGACTAAACTTTTCTTACACAAGATTTAAACACTATACTAAACAAACCTAAATACAAGTCTTCTCGTCCAAGTCTACTTGATCCAAACACGATCCATGAGCTTGACTCCATCTCGAGTATTAGATGCGACCTTGAAGCACGATCTCTTGAATCAACACGTGTTAGCTCCAAAACTTAACTTTGAAACCTTGCTTGAAGCTAAACACCTACTAACATCTTCATCATTGATCTAAAACTTAATAAACATAAGATCATTAGTAACTTAACTTCATAAGTTAGTCATCATCAAAACTAAGGTGAAGGGCTTTTGAACTAACAATCTCCCCCTGTTGATGATGATAAAATTTATGAGCTTATATATGCATTGATTAAGGATAGGCTTCATAGAAGCTCCCCCTAACTAATGCGTAACATAAAAACATATAGATATGCAATGTAAGCTCAGATACTAATAACCAATAATAAAAAATATTCAATATGAATCATAAAACACATGTATATATACATAAACATAAATAAGAAAACATACATATATAAACACTACATTTCTCTCCCCATTTTTTCACTCATCAACAAAGGGTGAAGACAAATAAACAATACCAATAAAAACATATTTTGAAATAAAATTTTGGTACCAATAAAAACTATCAACTGAAAGATACCAATTGAAAGAGAAACAATCTTTTTACCAATTGATACTAAAAGAAAGGAATGATACCAATTGAAAGTAATTTTAAATCAAAATTTTTTTAGGTAAATACTAAAATCATTTTGCAATATAGATACCAATTTGAGAATAATACCAATTGAAGATTATTGATACTAATATTGAAAATGTTAGCATTTTTCAAAACAAAATATTTTTCTTCATAAAGAGTGGGAGTAAGACACCAATTGAAAATAAAAACAATTAAAAGATAAATCAAGAATCTTTCTCCCCCTTTATGAAATACCAATAAAGCTAATGATAAGCTTATAAAGATACCAATTATCATTAAGAATATAGATCAAGCTTAGCATGAAATCAATTTGTGCTAAAAATGTATGGTCATATATGTTTATAGCACAAGAAAACATCTATATGTATGTATGATCAGAATAATATAATATCAATTGAAACATGATGTATACATATAGAAAACATGAGTATACAAAAGTCATTTTTCATTAAAATTATGTATATCTCATATCAATCCACCCTTATCATGCACATGTTTAAATAGATTTTCATTAAGAGCATACAAGGCATGGTCGCCCAACCAACCGCCCTTATAAGTAGAGTTTTCAAAAATATGATTTGAAAATATTGTAACATTTTTGGAAACTCTATTAATTAAAGAATAAATACTAGTTTAAAGATAATTTTAAAAAATTAATACTAAAACCTTCAAGCAAGGAATAAAAACAAATATATATCTCATGAAAATATGAAAATCATGTTGGCCCAAAGGCCTTCCACTCTAGTTTTGATGATGATCAACTCATGTAGTTATGTTTACTAATAATCTTGTATTGTTTAAGTTTTCAGATCATTAACAAGATATTAGTTGGTGATTAGCTTCAACAAGGAGTTTAGAAGCTTTTCATGGTGATTCCGGTGCCAAAGCTTAAAGACCATACCTTTGCACTCGATGGATCACGGAGTTTGGACCAAGTCGCCTTGAAGATGGAAGATCATCAAGAAGACTTAGGTATCCTAGTTTAGATAGTGTGTTTAGATCCATTTGTATAGCTTAGCATAGTTGATATGCTCAAGTGCACATACACACACGTTTTGGTTTTGTTATGTGTTTTTCATGAATAGTAGATCAAAACAAGTTTACTTTATTCTTATGTATATTAGATATGTTCTAGATATACATACATGCTTTAAACTTGCTAGACAAACTTATTTTGACTATCCTATTCATGTTTTGGAAAAATCAAGTTTGATAAAAATACAAGTTTTGATTTTGATAAAATTTGCAAGACTCAAAAATAAATTGATATGATTGATATATGTCTTGAAATTTTTATCACAAGTTTGTTTATCAAAGTAAAATGATAAAACAATTTTTATAGGATTTTCAGAAAAGATAAAAGATTTATTAAAATATTTTTTAAACTATTTTTTCTGACCCAGATTTTCTGTTCCAGGCTTCAACCGGTCGACTACTAAACTGACCTAGTCGACTTGGGATGAAGTCGGTCGACCGGGTCGGTCGACCGACGTGCACAAAACTGTGCACGTCTGGCAGACACTGGGACGGTCGACCGTCAGGGTCGACCGGGTCTGAGAGCAGTGCTCTCTGTTTGTTTGGGTCGACCGGGCGGTCGACCGGTTTTGCCTAACGGTCATATTTCTGACCGTTGGCGGTCGACCGGGCCGGTCGATCGGAAGCCTGTCAGGCTGCCACATCAGCCTAACGGCTAGTTTTCTGTTTGGCCTATATAAACCCCATTCCTTTGGGATTTTGGCTAAGGTTTTTAGAGCTGAATTTTTCCTACTCTCTGGTTTTAAAAATAAGTTTTAAAAGAGTTTAAAGAGAAAAAAGATTCATCTTATTTGTTTTAAAGTGTTTTGTTATTTTCAAAGGAAATAGGGTTTTGGGAATTAGTTTCTTGTTCTTCATTTCTATATCAATTTGGTATTTTCCAAGAGATTTTCTTTGATCAAAACACTTTATTTTTTCACACTTGAGCTATATCTTCTATCCTAATCTATTAGGATCTTTGTTTTGTGGAAAAGAGAGTAAAAGAGAAGTGTTTGAGGTTAAGCCTCCAAGATTGTAAACCCTCCTTTATTTGTGTATCCCTCTTTGGTAGAGGTTGATCAGAGTGGTATTGGTTTGGATCCCTCTTCGGTAGAGGTGATTGTGTTGGTTGTTGGCTACGGGCCTTATCCCTCTTCGGTAGAGGTGGATTGTGGTTGTATAGCCTCGGTGGCTTTATAAGGTTGAGAGAGGAGTTCGATACTCCTTTAGTGGATTGGAAATCCTACACGGTGGTGTAGGCGGGATGTAGAGCTAGGGGCTCGAACCTCGAAACATATCTTGGTCTTTGCGTTTGATCCACTTGTCTCTCTAACTCTCTCTTATTTGTGCATAGCATCATTCTTATTGCCATATCATTCATATCATATTGCTTGTGTTGCCTTGCATCTTTCATATTGTTGTATATCCATTATATGCTTGGCTTGCTTGTGTGTGTGCCTCACTTGTACTTAACCACAAGAGCTTCACATAGCACCTCAACCCATTTCAAGGGGAATCAAGAGGAGTTAGTCCAGAGCCCTTCACGGGGAATTCGGCTACACTTGTGTGTTGTATTAAGTGTGTTGTAAAATTTGCATTAGCTTCCACATTTAGCGCATTTAGTTGGCATTTAGTTTCTAGATTAGCACTTACACCTATTCACCCCCCCTCTAGGTGTTTTTTAATTCACACGATCATTAACACTCAAAGAGCGATAAAGCACACATATGCTCATGAAAAAATCATGAGTAAACATAAAATATAGAGTGTGTAACAATCATGTAATCAACAAAATCATGGAGATAAGACAATTAAGCTCAATAAATGAAAATTTGTATAAACATGAAAATCATAAAAATTCAATTTTATCAAAGACTAAACAAACTTCAAGGCATATGTATGTTTAGTCAAACTAAAAGTATACATACGTATCCAAAACATGAATTGAGTCTTAAAACGAGTATATGGCATGTAAAGTAGGTGACTCAAGGATATGACATGTATATCATATAATTTTGACAAAATTTACATATACATGAAGCTAAACACAAAAAATATACAAAATAGAGAATACAAGTGTAAATACATGAATTATCAAAACTAGGTCATAGAAGTACATCTAATGAGTATTAAGGCACACAACATAATAATCAAGTATAGCTCACTACTTGTACAAGTATAAACACATGTTTTAATGAAAATTACATGCAAACATGTAATCAAAACATGAAGCACAAAACATCAAAACATGTTGTGAAATCATTGGTGCAAATGTGAATATTATTAACACCAGGATATACACAATAGCTAAAAAATAGTGAGAACACAAAAATATGAATCCATATAAATATGTGTGTATCTCAAATACTATCTATGCATATCACATGTCTAATAAACATTGCACTTAACATAATGAGCAATAAAATCATGACATGCTAAAATTAATAATGAAAGCATATAAACATAAATACGGAGTTAGAGATAGTTACTAAAACTAATTGAACTACTGTCTAGATCTCCAAACCATGGTGGTCCTCCCATCAAAACTTCTTAAAAGTGATGCATCCAAAAATGTGTCCATTTAGCTCAAAACGCATCCACCATCAAGGCGCCAATACTCTCACTTGATGAGAGCCCTCACCTATATCAAATACAATAGGAGTGAATTTTGATACCCAAGCTTTCTTGGGTCTATGTGGATTAGCACCTTTCCTACCCAAACAAACTTATTTGCAAAATTTAAATCATTTAACCTATCATAACAAAATTTTGCAAGGTGGCCCGTATGACCACAATGTGTACAAGTGTATACATTAGCATACAATGAATCATGAGTGTGAGCATGATGAGTATGTGTATGCCATGAATGGTGTGCATGCATATTGGAGTATGTTTCTTGCGAAATTTGAATTCCAATCTCTTCTGATTCATAGCACATTGGCTCAAAGTGAAACCCAAACAATCTACACTTTTCTTCAACATGCAAGTATTATTTTCAATAATTAAAAAAAAGCAGAGCATACATTCTTATCAATAGGAGGTATAACAATAGAAGTATGACAAGAATGAGAAGCAAAATCGAAATACAATGTAATTCCTTTGAAATTAAATAATTTAATTTTTCAAAGAATCATTTTTTCCCAACAAAATCAAGGTTTGAAGACAAAACCTCATTCTTCTTCAGAACATCATTAAGCTCATTTCTATTTTTCAAATTTTATTTCCATTTAAAATAAGATCAGGTTGGGTTTTTAATAAATCCCTTTCATTTGAAACCTCAATCTTATCTTGCAAAACCAAATCAAGTTTTGAAAACAAATTTTCATTTTCTTTCTTCAAATTCAAACTCTTATTTTTCAAAAGTTTGTATTTTGAAAGGAAATTTTCACAAAATATTGAGAGCTCTTCATTTAAAACATGTACATCCATAATATTATCATCAATAGAAGAGCAGTCATGATCATCTAGATGAGTATTCGATTTTACTCAAGGGAGTCATTCCCTTGGACCATGAAGCAAGCTTGGTCGGACTCATCTCCACTAGATTTCTTCTCCAAAATATTTGTCGTTTATTGCTCGGGAGAGATCAAAGTGCTCCACACTGCAAAAGTTGAATCACAATGAGAAATAATAGATAAATATTCTTAGCTTAGTGATTGCCTAAGTGCAATCAAATCTTGTACTTTAACCTCAATGTACTTGTCATTACCAAAATAGGATTTCTTTGTAGTGGCATGATAAACATGCAAACCTAGGGCTTTTAAATATGAACTCATTTTAAATTTTCACAAATCTATGTTAGAAGTATCAACATAGGTGGAGCAAGATATTCCATGAGTGCAAGCTATATGTGTACAAAGCAAATACTAGATTAGCAAGTGAGGATCTCACTCCTAGGTGGTTAAACCGAACATCAGGAGCGCTATCTCTGATATCAATTGTAGGTCACCTAGAGGGGGTGAATAAGTGACAAGCTAATCTAATGCACAAACAATGCGGAATTAAAAACTATTATGCAAACTAAAACAACACACAATGTATAACCAAAGAGTATAGCCGAATTTCCGGTGAAGGGCTCTGGACTATCTCCTCAAGATTACTCGGTGTCGCAACACCTACAACGAGCTCTCTCAAGAACTCTTGGACACGCAAGTCCCTCACTTGTTCCCACAAGAACAATACATGCAAGTTCACTAGCTTACCGAGGCCACACCTCTACACTGAGCTCCCTCAAGAACTCTACACAACGCGACCCGCAAACTCGCCGAGGCCACAACCTCTACAACTCCTCCAAAGTACAAATTGGAATTGTTGGTGATCTCTTCTCTTGATCACCAAAAATAACTCTCACAATAAGGATCCCCATAGGATGGATATAGCAATAAAAAGCTTAAATTTGTGTGAGAAAAACTAGATAGAATCGTGATCGAAAAACTCAAGAGAATGCTTTTGAAAACTCAAGAAAACTCTCTTGATAAACTCTCCTTTTGATATGGAAATTATGCCCAAAAACATGTGGAGAAATACTCTGTGGAAGGTGGGAAAATTGGCTCAAAAACTTCTCAAAAATTTGTAAAAATTGGCCAAAACAGTCCCCTTTTATAGAGTTACAAAAAATAGTCGTTAAGGCTAATACCCAGGCTAGATGACCTGTCGGTCGACCGGCCAACGTTCATATTTCAGACCGTTGGGTTGCTGGTTGACCGATCGGCCGACCGCACCCAGGTCATTGACCGATCGGCCGACCGTGGTCAAAACCAGAAAGCTATGCTCTTTGGTCGGTCAATAGCTCGGTCGACCAGGACCAGATCCAGAGAGCAAGCTCTCTAGATCGGTCGATCGACCCTAAAGCCATGGTCTTGTGTACATTCTGTGCACATTGGTTTACCATCCAGTCGACCGTGCCATTGGATAGGTTGACCGTTCGGTCAACCGCCAGGCAGCCCAGAACTGGGCTTATAGGTTGAAAATTTGGTCTTTTAAATACCTATAAATTCCCAAAAAATCACATAAAAATCCGCAAAAATAAGTTCATATAAATATTTGAAGTACAAATATGTGTGAACAAAATTCAACACATATTATAAACTATTTGAACTATTTTTGAGGTATAAAATTTAAATCTTAAACCCAAAACTGTATTTTTCAAAATTAAGTTCTAAATGGAAACTGATTTTTCTTCAAACTTGCATAGATACAAAGACATGATATTGAAACCCATTTTAAGCATAATGTGTATGGATAGAATTCAATACGCATATAAATGATATATCTATGTTTTTGACATTATAAAAAATAAAACTTAAAATACATGAACTAGATACACTTCAAAATAAATTTTTAATAATACGAAACAATAATGTATAAGGATGAAATCCAACATACATAAAAACCATGAACTTGTTTTGATGAACTCTATTCACGAAACCAAAAAATGTATTCTTGAAAATCCAAAATAGCTAAATTGAAACCAATTAACTTTTGATCTTGTGTGTGTGTATTTGAGCATATCAAAACTAAACTATCCTTACACAAGATCTAAACACTAAACTAAACAAACCTATATACAAGTCTTCTCGTCCAAGTCGACTTGATCCAAACTCGATCCATGAACTTGACTCCATCTCAAGTACTAGATGTGAACTTGAACTGCGAGATCTTGAATCAACATGTATTAGCTCCAAAACTTGACTTTGAATCCTTTTTTGAAGCTAAACACCTGCTAAGATCTTGATCAATATCTGAAACTTAATAAACACAAGATTATTAGAAACTTAACTTCATAAGTTTGTCATCATTAAAACTAAGGTGAAGGGCCTTTGGGTTAACAATCTCCCATGAGCTTGACTCGATCCAAACTCGATCCATGAGCTTGACTCCATCTCGAGTACTAGATGCGACCTTGAACTGCGAGATCTTGAATCAACATGTGTTAGCTCCAAAACTTGACTTTGAATCCTTTTTTGAAGCTAAACACCTACTAAGATCTTGATTAATATCTGAAACTTAATAAATACAAGATCATTAGAAACTTAACTTCATAAGTTTGTCATCATCAAACTAAAGTGGAGGGCCTTTGGATTAACAATCTCTCCTTTTTTGATGATGACAAAACTTATGAGGTTATATATGCATTGATTAAGGATAGGCTTCATAAAAGCTCCCCCTTAACTAATGCATACCATAAAAACATATAGATATGCAATGTAAGCTCAGATACTAATAAACAATAATAAAAAATATTCAACAAGAATCATAAAACACGTGTATATATGCATAAATATAAATAAGATAACATGCATATATAAACACTACATTTCTCTCTCCCTTTTTGTCACTCATCAACAAAAGGGTGAAGAAAAACAAACAATACCAATAAAAACATATTTTGATACCAATTAAAATTATCAATTGAAAGATACCAATTGAAAGAGAAGCAATATATTTACCAATTGAAAGTGAAACAATCTTTTTACCAATTGATACCATAGAAAGGAATGATAGCAATTAAAAGTAAATTTTAAACCAAAATTTTTTTTAGGTAATACTAAAATTATTTTGCAATATAGATACCAATTTGATAATAATACCACTTGAAGATTATTGATACCAATATTGAAAATGTTAGCATTTTTCAAAACAAAATAATTTTCTTCATAAAGAGTGGGAGTAAGATACCAATTGAAAAAAAAACAATTAAAAGATAAATCACGTATTTTTCTCCCCTTTTTTGAAATACCAATAAAACTAATGCATAACTTGTAAAGATACCAATTATCATTAAGAACATAGTTCAAGCTTAGCATGAAATCAATTTGTGCTAAAAATGTATGGTCATATATGTTTATAGCACAAGAAAATATCTATATGTATGTATGATTAGAGTAATATAATATCAATTGAAATATGATGCATATATATAGAAAACATGAGTATAAAAAAATTAATTTTCATTAAAATCATGTATATCTCATATCAATTCACCCTTATCATGCACATATTTAAATAGATTTTCATTAAGAGCATACAATACATGATCGCCCAACCAACTGCCTTTGTAGGTAGGGTTTTCAAAAATATGATTTGAAAATATTTTAACAAATTTGGAAACTCTACCAATTGAAGAATAAAGACTAGTTTAAAGATAATTTTGAAAAACTAGCACTAAATCCTTCAAGTCAGGAACAAAAACAAATATATATCCCATGAAAACATGAAAATCACACGATCATCGACACTCAAAGAGCGATAAAGCATATATATGCTCATGAAACAAAAATCATGAGTAAATACAAATATAGAGTGTATAAGAATCATGTAATCAACAAAATCATGGAGATAAGACAATTAAGCTCAATAAATGAAAATCCTTTATAAACATGAAAATCATAAAAATTCAATTTTTATCAAAAACTAAAAAAACATCAAGGCATATGTATGTTTAGTCAAAACTAAATGCATACATACATATCTAAAACATGAATTGAGTCTAAAAATGAGTATATGGCATGTAAAGTAGGTGATTCAAGGATATGACATGTATATCATATAATTTTGGCAAAATTTACATATACATGAAGCTAAACACAAAAACATATACAACATAGAGAATACAAGTGTAAATACAAGAATTATCAAAACTAGGTCATAGATCAGCATTCAATTCCACTTATTGTGCCCTCCAGAGGAATTCCCAACAATGACACACCAATCACTCGAGATCAGCGTTCTAACGTCGAGTCAATCACCCATTAATATGGGATGTGTTGGCCCAAAGGCCCATCACTCTAGTTTTGATGATGATCAACTCATGTAGTTATAGTACTAATGATCTTGTGTTTAATTAGTGACAGATTTATGATCAAGATCTTAGTAGGTGCATAGCTTCAACAAAGGATTTAAAGTCAAGTTTTGGAGCTTGCACGGTGTTTTAGACCAAGTCAAGAAGGCTTCAAGTGAAGACTTCAAGAAGATGAAGACTTGAGTCTAGGTTTGTTTTTAGAAGATTTTATTTTTAGTTAAAATGTAAAGGATAGAATAGTTGGTGGATTGCTCAAGTATCATATACACACACACACACTCTTGATTTAGTTTGTTTTAGAAAAGAATTTTCATTTTGAAAAATACATGTTTGGTTTTTAGTATTCAAGTTATATGTTTTATCCAAAACCATGTTTAATGCATAATGTCAAAAACATAGATATTTCACCATGTATGTGTAGTGGATCATATCCATACACTCTATGCTTCAAATGAGTTTTTAAATATCTTGTTTTTGTATTTGGAGAAGTTTTGGAAAAGATAAGTTTTAGAAAAATCTAGTTTTGGAAAATACTGTTTTTTCATTTGAACCAAATATTTCCAAGTTACAAAAATAATCCAAATCATTTGTAACATGCCTTGATTTTGTGCAAGCATGTTTGTTTATCTAGTATATTGGTAAAACTATTTTTGTAGATTTTCTGTGATTTCATGGGAGTTTATTTCAAACAAAAAGACCAAGATTTTTGTCCCAGTTTTTCTGTACTGGCGTCAGCCGGTCGACCGGGTCGGTCGACCGACGTGCACAGACGTGCACGCCAGTTCTGGCAGGAGGGCCGTGAAATCACCTAGAGGGGGGTGAATAGGTGATGGCTATATGAAATATGGCATAATGCGGAATTTAAATCTACTTAAATAATAAGCTCAAATTAAAATGCTTGCAAGATATAAAGCAATAAGTAAAGCAAGTAATAAAGAGATTGAGTTTAGAGAAATTTGAGCAAACGCAAATATGAGGATATGTTTCCAAGGTTCGAGCCACGCTCTACGTCCCCGCCTTCACACTTGAAGGATTTTCACTATTGTTGATCCACTGGATCTCCAATACAAGGACACACTTGTCCAATCTCTCGGTGTCGCTGCAACACTATGAAGCACACCCGCTCGATTGAGGCCGATGCCTCTACAACTTCTCAATTGAAGAAAAACTTGATCACACTTGATCAAAAAGCTCACTTGCACAATCCTATAACCAATGAAGAAGATGAATACTTGGGATTGTGTAGTACAAAAGACTAGAGAGAAGTAGAGGATTGCTTCAAAAGGTGTAGGGAATTTTTGGCTTTGGAGAGAAAATCTTTTCTAAAAGAAAACTAAGGATTTAGCTTGAAAATATTTTCTTGCTTAAAAACTCTTGTCAAATCATATATATCTTGTTTCTTATGATGTTGAAATGACCCACTATTTATAGTGGATGAAAGACAGGGTAAACAACTAGAGAAATTCGTTGGGGTGAGATCCCAACAAAATCTGTCAGAAAAATAGAGCTGTTGGAGTCTGTCAGACTTTCTGACAACTACCGGTCGACCGGGACGGCCGACCGCCAACGGTCATATTTCTGACCGTTGGGGGAAAACGGTCGGCCGACTCAGTCGACCGAAATAAACAGAGAGCACTGACAAGTGCCCGGTCGACCCGAGTGGTCGGCCGACGTGCACACATGCACAGCCGTTCACGTCGGTCGACTGGGTCGGTCGACCGGACTCTATCAGATCTGTTTAAACAGAGTCTGGAAAGAAAGAAAGGAAATTTTTGGTTTAAAGCATTTTGTTTAAGGATTTGTAATAAGGTTCTAGACCTAATAAAACTAAGAGTATGATCATAGATCAACACTCAAACATGTTAGATCATTTTTGGTGAAAATCCTTTTTGATAAAATGTTTTTCTAAAAAACGGTTTTTCCAAAACATGGTCTTTCTAAAAACTAAGTTAGAAATTCTGATATAAAAAATTCTTTTGAAGCCATGAAGCAATACTAAGTGTGTGTGTGAGTGATAATCCCAAATACTCTACCTCTATCATCTAGGTTTGACAAAATATCTAAAAATAAAAGTAAATTACAAATCTTGAATTCTTTTCTTCAATGTTTTGATCCCGAAGCTTTTCTACCGTGCTAGGCTTGGGAATGCAAGTCTTTAGCGGCGTCCAAATTGTGAGTCTTGATTGTGGAGCCGTCAAATCAACTTGTTTTAAACCTGAAATTCTTTTAAACAAGATTGTTAAACACATAACTAAATATGATTTGTTATCATCAAATATCGGGCTAATGGCTTTTGGGCCAACAATCTCCCCCTTTTTGATGATGACAAAACATATATAGTTATCACAAATATTTTGGGTGGAGACTTCAAGTGAAGCTCCCCCTCAACACATGCATATAATAAAAGGATACTCAGGCATAGGTAAATAGCACAAAAAATAATAAACAACCATACACATGTCCATGCCAGAAAATAACTCATGCCATAAATAACTCACATGTTCATACAAGACTTTAAAAAAAACATATAGAAAACACATGTCCACACAAACACAAACACATGTCCAAAATAACAAAATACAAAATACAAGATACAAAATACAAGCCCAAGGAAGTCTCTCAAGAATATCTCTCCCCTTTTTGACATCATCAAAAGGGAAGTCACTCCTCATCGTCGTCGTCCTCATCATCGTCCTCAGCATCACCTGCAGCCATCTCCACATCCTCATCATCATCATCATCATCAGAAGCCTCCTCCTGTGGATCAATAGCTGCAACACCTGGCTGTGGTGCTGAAGAAGCAGAAGGGGCCCTAACTGGAAAAGGAGGGCCGGAGACAGGAAGTGGTCGGGCAAATGGCGTGGGGTCTGGACCAAGCATGTTGTACTTCTCAAAGAGTGCACTAAATTGTGAATCCAAGTATCGCATGGAATCAGCAAAATAAGACATATCATTGCGAAGTCCCTGATAACGAGAGTCCATCGTGCCGCATCCGCCGCAGAAATCTGGGTCAGTCGCTGCTGGATCTCAGCGGTCACCCAAGACTGATGCTCCTGAAACTGAGTACGAAGCTCAGAAGAAATGAGGGCCTGAAGATCGGAAGGAATGGATGGCCCGGGAGCAGAGGAAGACCCTGGGGCAGAAGAAGACCCTGGGGCAGATGATGACCCTGGAACATGAACAGGAGGAATAGGAGGCTGCTCAGGAGCGGGATGACGCATCCTAGGTTGCATCCTCTTCAAAAGAGTATTGTTCAGGTTCACGGAGGGTTCGGTGGGTATCTCAGAGGACAGAACAAAATTGAGTTGTTTCAGGAGATACGAAATGAGCATCCCATAAGGCAAGTGCCTCGTGGGGACAAGGACGTGATCAGAAGTCATGTGTGAAATAATGAAGCGGGAGAAATTAATCTTAATGCCTTTCAGAAGGCAATAGACTATCAAAGGCACATGACCCCTAGCATGACTGTATTCCCCTGACTTGGGCAAAATATTGTAGAATACAAATTTAGCAAGGACTTGAGCGGTGAATGGGAATTTGTTCACCTCCTCATTCCTTACTAAACCGGGGTTGTCATCCCCGTGAATCAAAGTTGACGCGGTGAGCGCAGACTCACCGGCCGGATAGACAAAATCGTGTAGGTCAAAAGAGTATACATCAACTCCTCCACAGGAGAGATGCAACAAATTAGCAAATTGTTCTAGAGGGATATCAATGTCTCTCCCTAGAACTCTGGACCTGACCCGGTTACCCTCAAAAGCAAGATTGGTATAAAAATAGGGTATGAGTGAGGTATAAATCGGTTCTTGAATAGCCATGAATTCATCTAAAGAATTATTCCTCAATATTTGTGGGATATTGAGGTGCTCAAAGTCTTGGAGGACTACACATCTCCCCGAAATGATAGTTCTCTTAGAAAGAAGGATATACCTATTTTCAGTAAGTTCTGAGACAAAAGGGGTTTAGTCCTAGTGGATGAAGATGAAGGGACCACAGATTTGCCCTTCTCAGCTCTAGATCTTTTAGTCATGATAAAATTTTAGGTTAAAATGAAGATCTAGGTCACAAATAATAGTAGGGCTTGATCTAGACTAGGGAAACAATAGATCTTGACAAAACTTAAGATAAACAAAAGAAGGAAGGCAAGATCTAAAGGAAAAATTGGATTTTTTACCTTGATTGAAGAGAGATCAAGAACCCAAAATCAAAATCCCTGAGTTTGAACGTAGATCGGGCCTGAAAGAGATGATCCAGCGAAGATTTGAGAGTATGAAGCTTGAATTTGAGGTGGATTTGAGTGAGATGGTGAAAATAGGGTTTTTAGAGAGAGGGAGAAGAGGGATCGGCTGAGAGAAGTGAGAGAAAATGAGAGATCGGGCTTTAAATAGGGTGGGTAGGTGGCAGATTCTCGACGCACGGTCGACCGGTCCGGTCGACCGAAAAATCCCGAGAGCTCTGACAGACTAAACGGTCGACCGCAGCGGTTGGCCAAAACTACCCGAGAGCTCTGACAGATCAAACGGTCGACCGCAGCGGTCGGCCGGATATAGAGAAGAATGAAAAATATTCTTCCAAGCAAGGTCGATCGGCCGGAACTCAGATCCGGTCGACCGGTCTAGCCCAAAACCTGTCAGCAGCAAAGACCCTAAAAAAATTTTAAAAATATCTAACAAATAATAAGCAGAATATTTTCAACATACCAAATTTTAAAAACATGTTTTAAACTTCATAAGTTATAATATCAACAAAATTTACACAAGACATTTTAATATTAATTTTTATTTTTATATAAAAACAAAGATTTAGAGATGTTGAAGCCGAATACCCGG
This sequence comes from Agave tequilana, assembly GCA_038442645.1. NCBI lineage: Eukaryota > Viridiplantae > Streptophyta > Magnoliopsida > Asparagales > Asparagaceae > Agave > Agave tequilana. Next base: position 188,453 of record JAVJIF010033774.1, read on the forward strand.
TGAAGGGTTCTGAACTTCATCCTCGAGATTCCTCTAAATATGAGTTGAGGTGTGCAATTTCCATCTCTAATGTATTTGCTTTAAATATGAATTTTAAATATTTAATTTTAGTTTTTGACAAAAAGTGTATATAGATATATGATCAAAACTAGACATGTGGACACAACAAAAAAAATATGACATAAAGCAAGATATCAAAAAATAGAACAAGGCATATACACAAGCATGATGGAAAAGTAACTTTACACTAACACATATCAATGTAGCACAAAGGTGTTGGCCCAAAGGCCTTCCACTCTAGTTTTGATGATGATTAACTCATGTAGTTATCTGTACTAATAATCTTGTGATTTTAGTTTCAGATCATTAACCAAGATATTAGTTGGTGTTTAGCTTCAACAAGATGATTTGGAAGCTTGCACATGTTGATTCAAGAGCCCGCGCATCAAAATTATATATAGCACTTGCCCGGTGAATCAAGAATTTTTGGATCGAGCCAACTTGGAGATTGCGCTCTAGCTTGGAGATTGCGCTCTACAAGAAGACTTAGGTATCCATAGTTTTAGTTTTGTGTTTAGATCCCAAATTGTAAAGATTAGAATAGTATGATAATGCTCAAGTTCACAACACACACACGTTTCATGTTTTGAATATTGGTTTTTGGATTTGTGGTTTAGATCTTGGTTTTCATGAATCGATATTATATCAAACAAGTTTATGTGGTTGATTGTATATTAGATTTGTTCTATATACATGCATGCTTCAAAGACTTAGACAAACTTACTTTGATATAACTATCCATGTGTTTTAGGTTTTGTGTTTTAACAAACTTATTTTTGGAATTAAAGACAAAAACTATGATATATATATATATATATATATATATATATATATATATATATATGTTTCATGTATATTGGATTTCTATCCATATGCATCATGCTTCAAAATGTTAAATATCATGTTTTTGTATGTGGATATGTTTTTTGGACAGTTTATTTGGAAAATCAAGTTTGGAAAAATACAAGTATTGGTTTTGATTGATATTTGAGTAGAAATGTTTATCACTTGTTCAATATCAATGCTATGATAAAACAAGTTTTTATGGAAGTTTTAGCAAAGATAAAAATGTTTTTAAAATGTGTTTTTAACCATTTTTCTGTTCCAGGCTTCAACCAAGTCGACTAGCCCCCTGACTAGTCGACTAGGTCTGAGGTCGGTCGACCGGGCCGGTCGACCGACGTGCACAAACCTGTGCACGTTTCTGGCACAGACAGCGGTCGACCGGGACGGTCGACCGGAGCAGAATAGTCTGCTCTCTGGATTATTCGGTCGACCGGGGCGGTCGACCGGTAGTGCAAACGGTTCAAAAATTAACCGTTGGACGGTCGATCGCACGGTCGACCGACAGGGCAATTCTGGCAAAAATTATAGCCAACGGCTATTTTCCAGATTGGCCTATAAATACCCCATTTGAAAGAGTTTTTCTTCAAGATTTTTTGTACGAATTTTTCCATTCTCGCTGGTGTTTTTACAGCAATCAAAATAGGTTTTTGAACTGATATTGAACAATCTTTTCGGTGTTTTCATTAGGGTTTGAAAAATCAAAGAAAAGGGTTTTGGGAAAAGCTTTTGAATTAACTTCTCTATCTTGGTTTCATTTATTTCCCAAAGATTTTCTTTGAGTTGCTGGTTTCAAATCCCTTGGTTTTCTCCACACTTGAGCAAAAATCTACTATCTAAATCTATAGGATATTTGTGTGGGAGAAGATATAGTTTGTGGTTGTTGTTTTAGACCACCAAGTTGTAACCCAATCTTTACTTGCTTTGTGCTTTGGGTTGTATCCCTCAAGTTGTGAGGTGATCCTTGTATTGGTTTGTGATTGGGAGTTTGTTGTATTGGTTGGGAGTTTGCCTCAAGGAGGAGGTTGTGATTGTTGGAGTTTGCCTCAAGGAGGAGGTTGTGTTTGTTGGCTTGGAGTGGTGCCTCAAGAAGGAGGTTGTACTTGTAAAGAGAGGAGTTGGGTACTCCTTGTGAGAGTTCTTGGTGAACGAGCTAGTGGATTAGAAATCCTTCATGTGTCGAAGGCGGGGATGTAGAGCTGGGTGCTCGAACCTCGAAACATATCTCTGTGTTTGCGATTGATCCATTGACTCTCTCTCTATCTCTCTCTTTACTTTGTGCATTGTGCAAATTGTAATATCTTATACTTGCTTGTGTGTGCTTCATTTGTTGTAATTGCAATTAATTTTTAAATTCCGCATTTAGTTTACTAGATTAGCATCGTCACCTATTCACCCCCCTCTAGGTGACTTTTCAATTGGTATCAGAGCTAGTGCTCCTGATATTTAGGTTTAACCACCTAGGAGTAAGATCTTGGTTTGCTAATCCTCACTTGCATTTTCATTTGCACTCATACTAGTTTGCACTCATGGCTAGCCCTCCTATGTTTGACCATTTTAGACTTGATACTTGGAAGGTGGACATGACTAGGCATTTAAAAACACTAGGTCATCTAGTTTATCAATCCATTACCATAGAATCCCTCCCAAATAGTAGCAAGCATAAGAAGGCCAATGCATTAGCACTTAGAGCACTTAGAGCATCTCTAAATGAATTTCTTTTACCCGTTTTTGATCACTATGATTCGGCTTTTGCAGTTTGGAGCATCTTGACCTCTCCCGACCTTCCAAGGATTATCAACAAGATGAGGAGATCTAAGAGAGAAAAGTCCGAAGAGCAATGCCTCATGGTCCAAGGGAAGAACTCCCTTGAGGTACAATCGGATTCTCATATTGATGATAGCTCTAGTTCCTATTGCCATGGTTGTTTTGAAGTTCAAACTTTAAATATGGAACTTGCTCAAAAGCTTGAAAATTTGTTAGAAAAACATGATTTGTTAAAAGAGGATAATCTTGTTTTGAAAAATGAATTAAAGGATTTATGCTCTAATTTTGAATTGGTTTTGCAAGAGAAGGAAGAGATTGCTAGTGAACATGACTCACTTAAGTCTAAACTTGAACTTGCTTTAAAGGAAAATGAATTTTGAAAAATAAAAATGATTGTGATGATGTTGTAAAGCACAATGAGATTTTATCTTCAAAATTGGATTTTACTTTTAAAGAAAATCTTACTTTGAAAAATGATATTGATTCAATTACTAGAGAATTGGATTTGGTTTTGATTAAAAATAAATCTTTGCAAAAAGAGATTGATGTTTGCCATGCTAATGTTGCTTCATGTTCTAGCACACCTATTGCATGCTCCACTTTATCTTCTAACATTGAAAATGATATACTTGTTTTGAAGAAAAGTGTTGATAGTTTGGGCTCCACTTTGAGCCATTGTGCCATGAATCACACACGATTGGAAACCTTGGTTCGCAAGAAACAAGTTCCAACCTTGCATGCACACTCATCAAGGCATACACATGCTTTTCATGATCACCACCATCATAAGTATGCTCACGTGTACACATGTACACATTGTGGTCGAAAAGGCCACCTTGCTAGATTTTGCTATGATCGTTTACATTTTGAAAATTTAGCAAATAATCTTGTTTGGGTTAGAAAGGATACTAACCCCCGTGGACCCACTAGAAAATGGGTACCAAAAATCACCTCTTTGACTTTTGATGTAGGTGGGAGCTCTCGCATCACTTGAGGGCATTGGTGCCTTGAGGTGGATGCATTCTAAGCTTAAAAGAGAACCATTTGGATGCTTCACTCTCAAGGGAATTTGGTGGGAGGACCACCGTGGTTTGGAGAACTAGAGATGCACCTTCATCGGTTTTGGTATCATTCTCTAACTCCCATTTTTATTTGCATGCTTTTACATGTTCATCTATTCATAGCATGTTTTGTTTCATTGTTCATTATGCTTATGCTATGTTAGTTAGATTAGTGTTATACATGTTTAGTTACTTGAGCACCCATGTTTTATATGGATCTATATTTAGTGTTCTCACCTTGTTTAGAACTAACATGTATGCCCTAGATCTAATGCACATACATTTGCATTATGACCATTTGGATGTTTATGATTATATGATGATTTGTTTTGATGACTCATGTTTTAGTATGATATTTGCCATGTTTATTAGACTTATGCTTTACATGATTAGTGGTTGAGACACCCATGTTTAGTATGGACCCATATTTTGTGTTCTCTTTATGTTTAGCTATCATGTTGATCATAGTTCTAATGCACATGTCTTTGTCATGCAAATCATATGGTTGATTATGATTCTTTGTTTTAATAATTCATGTTTTTATCATATTGATTGTTGACCCGTTTTATGCTTCATGTTTTGACTACCTGCTTGAATGATAGTTTTCATTAAGACTAGGATTTATACTTGTACAACTAGTGAGCTACAAATAGACCTTTATATATGTTTGTGCTTAAACGCTCATTTGTATTCACTTGATGTACTAGTATTGTCTAGTTTTGATGAGTCTTGCATTTGACTTGTATTCACCATTTTACATGTTTTGTTTTAACTTCATGTATATGTCTATCTTGTCCAAACTATTGAGTATACATGTACATCCTTGAGCCACGTGTCTTCATGCATATACTTTTGTGGACTCATTGTGTTTAGGATATGTATGTATACTTTAGCTTGTACATGACATACATATGCCTTGAAGTTTAAATCGTTTGGATGCATGTTTGCTAGGTGATTTCACATTTATGATGAATTTCATGTTTTTAAGATGATTTCAATTGGTGATTTCACATCTGAGATGAATTTCATGTTTTCAATATTGAGCTTGATTGACTATTTTCATGTTGATATGTGTCACACAACACTTGTACACTCACCTTATTTAATGTTTTCTCATGACTTAGTTTTCATGAGTACAAATTGTGCTATATGGATTTTGAGTGTTTTAGTGCCATGTGGTTTACATGCGTCTTCATGAAAAATATTTTTATTATTCCTTATGTGAAGGATTTCGTACTAATTTACCCTCCATTTAACTAGTTGCGATATTCTTCATTTTGGTAGAGATTTTCAAACATACTATAATTTCAAATCTATTTTTGAAAACCCCTACCATAAAGGGTGGTTGGATGGGAGATCATGTTCATGTATGCTTTATAATGAAAATCATTTTTAAACTTGCACATGATTGGGTGGTAGTTGATATGAGATATACACTTGATCTTATTGTTGTTTCAATTGGTATCATTGAATTCTTTCAATTGGTATCAATCTTGACATCCTCTTGTATACTCATATATGTTTTGTTTTATATATGTATGCTTACACTTCATATAGTATCAATTTCAATTGGTATCTATTTCTTACATACATATATAGATGATTTATTTGTGCTTCAAGATATCACAAATTTTGTTTATGATAAGCTTGATTTTTTTTAATGACCATCATTTTCAATTGATTCAATTTTCAATTGGTATCTTTATACAAGCATTATCATTATCTTGCTTATGCTAAGCTTGAGCTTTAACATTATTTCAATTGACTTAGTTTTCAATTGGTATTTAGTTTACCATTGGTTTTGTTTCCCACTCCCTAACTTTATAATGAAAAATGATTAAAGAATGATTATTGATTTTTAATTGGTTTCATTTGCTTATAAAGATAAATATCTTCAATTGGTATCTAGATACATTTGTTTACTCAAAATTGGTATCATTGTGTTTTTCAATTGGTATCATGTGTTTTATTTTCAATATGTTTTAATTTCAATTGGTATCATATTTGTTTTCAATGCCCTTCTTACTTTCAATTGGTAATTGGTAGGCATTTCTTAAATGTTTTTATGTTCACTTTCTTTTGGTATCATAATGCACTTCAATGACACATTTTTTAATTGGTATCATTTTTGGTGTCACCCCTTGAAGTAGTTTATTGATTCTTTGTTTCATATATTTAGGGGGAGAAGAATTCATATCTATTTTGTTTTTACCCCTTTGTTGATGATTGACAAAAAGGGGGAGAAGAATTTGGAGTTGATATGCATGAGTTTTCAGTTTTATGTTCATTTCATCTCCATTGGTATCAAGAGCATTATGAGTTTTGTTTTTATTAATATCCATTGGTATCAAGAGCATTATGAGTTTTGTTTTTATTAGTATCAAGAGTTTTGTTTGGTAAGTTATTTGTTTTGTTTTAATTGGAATCAAGAGCATGTTTCATATGCATATTCATTTTATGTCAAGAACCTTGTTTATATGCATCTTATTGTTTGTTTATTCCTATGCATGAGTTAAGGGGGAGCTTCTTTGAAGCTTTACTTTAATCCATGCATATATAACTCCATGAGTTTTGTCATCATCAAAAAGGGGGAGATTGTTGGCCCAAAGGCCTTCCACTCTAGTTTTGATGATGATTAACTCATGTAGTTATGTGTACTAATAATCTTGTGATTTTAGTTTCAGATCATTAACCAAGATATTAGTTGGTGTTTAGCTTCAACAAGATGATTTGGAAGCTTGCACATAATGATTCAAGAGCCCGCGCATCAAAATTATATATAGCACTTGCCCGGTGAATCAAGAGTTTTTGGATCGAGCCGACTTGGAGATTGCGCTCTAGCTTGGAGATTGCGCTCTACAAGAAGACTTAGGTATCCATAGTTTTAGTTTTGTGTTTAGATCCCAAATTGTAAAGATTAGAATAGTATGATAATGCTCAAGTTCACAACACACACACGTTTCATGTTTTGAATATTAGTTTTTAGATTTATGGTTTAGATCTTGGTTTTCATGAATCGATATTATATCAAACAAGTTTACATGGTTGATTGTATATTAGATTTGTTCTATATACATGCATGCTTCAAAGACTTAGACAAACTTACTTTGATATAACTATCATTGTGTTTTAGGTTTTGTGTTTTAACAAAACTTATTTTTGAAATTAAAGACAAAAACTATGATATATATATATATATGTTTCATGTATATTGGATTTCTATCCATATGCATCATGCTTCAAAATGTTAAATATCATGTTTTTGTATGTGGATATGTTTTGGACAGTTTATTTGGAAAATCAAGTTTGGAAAAATACAAGTATTGGTTTTGATTGATATTTGAGTAGAAATGTTTATCACTTGTTCAATATCAATGCTATGATAAAATAAGTTTTTATGGAAGTTTTAGCAAAGATAAAAATGTTTTTAAAATGTGTTTTTAACCATTTTTCTGTTCCAGGCTTCAACCAAGTCGACTAGCCCCCTGACTAGTCGACTAGGTCTGAGGTCGGTCGACCGGGCCGGTCGACGACGTGCACAAACCTGTGCACGTTTCTGGCACAGACAGCGGTCGACCGGGACGGTCGACCGGAGCAGAATAGTCTGCTCTCTGGATTATTCGGTCGACCGGGGCGGTCGACCGGTAGTGCAAACGGTTCAAAAATTGACCGTTGGACGGTCGACCGTACGGTCGACCGACAGGGCAATTCTGGCAAAAATTACAGCTAACGGCTATTTTCCAGATTGGCCTATAAATACCCCATTTGAAAGAGTTTTTCTTCAAGATTTTTTGTGCGAATTTTTCCATTCTCTCTGGTGTTTTTACAGCAATCAAAATAGGTTTTTGAACTGATATTGAACAATCTTTTCGGTGTTTTCATTAGGGTTTGAAAAATCAAAGAAAAGGGTTTTGGGAAAAGCTTTTGAATTAAACTTCTCTATCTTGGTTTCATTTATTTCCCAAAGATTTTCTTTGAGTTGCTGTTTCAAATCCCTTGGTTTTCTCCACACTTGAGCAAAAATCTACTATCTAAATCTATAGGATATTTGTGTGGGAGAAGATATAGTTTGTGGTTGTTGTTTTAGACCACCAAGTTGTAACCCAATCTTTACTTGCTTTGTGCTTTGGGTTGTATCCCTCAAGTTGTGAGGTGATCCTTGTATTGGTTTGTGATTGGGAGTTTGTTGTATTGGTTGGGAGTTTGCCTCAAGGAGGAGGTTGTGATTGTTGGAGTTTGCCTCAAGGAGGAGGTTGTGTTTGTTGGCTTGGAGTGGTGCCTCAAGAAGGAGGTTGTACTTGTAAAGAGAGGAGTTGGGTACTCCTTGTGAGAGTTCTTGGTGAACGAGCTAGTGGATTAGAAATCCTTCGTGTGTCGAAGGCGGGGATGTAGAGCTGGGTGCTCGAACCTCGAAACATATCTCTGTGTTTGCGATTGATCCATTGACTCTCTCTATCTCTCTCTCTTTACTTTGTGCATTGTGCAAATTGTAATATCTTATACTTGCTTGTGTGTGCTTCATTTGTTGTAATTGCAATTAATTTTTAAATTCCGCATTTAGTTCACTAGATTAGCATCGTCACCTATTCACCCCCCCTCTAGGTGACTTTTCAAAAGGTAAACTAACAATCCTATGCATTTGTATATATAAACAAAAATAAACACTTTTAAATGGAGAAGTTACCAAATGAGGGCAATCTCCAAAATAGGTGCCTCCATGATAGTGATGCAAGCGCGATGTGATCTTTGAGCTTTGATGCATCCACCACCCGGGCACCGTCTCCCCCTAAGTCTTGGAGGATGAAGACCCACCTGTTTCAACTAAATTTGGTGTGTCTTTTGGTACCCATGTCTTTTGGGTCCTTTATGGTTAGTACTTGGGCGAACCCAAACATGTTTACTTGGTATGTTTAGCTTTCTAAATGGCCTTTACGGCCACAATGTGTGCAAACATAAATCCTACCACTACCATACATGAATGCATGCTTGTGTGTGTGTGCATGTTTCCGTGCATGTTGATGGTGAGTGTGTTTCCCTTGGGTTACTCCTTTGGGAAACCTAGATGCAAATTTATTTAAGTCAAATGCACATTTTTTAAGAGTTGAATCTAAAACGTCAACCCGTTTTTGAATTTCAACAAAATCATTTTTATTACATGAAGAAATAGAAGTTTTTCCTTTACAAGCTAGTTTATAGTTTTCAAAATCAATCTTTATTTTCTTAAAAGCAATAGATAAATCATTTTTCTCTTTTTCAATAGTATTAATTTTATCTTTCAAAGAATCATTTTCTCTTTTTAATTTCTTATTATGAGATTGTGAAATCTCATATCTATGTTGGAGTTCTTCAAAGAATTGAGCTAATTCATCCATAGTCAAATCATCATCTTCTATGGAGTTGTCGAGAATTACCTTAGAAGCATCATCACCATGTGCCATGAAGCACATGTGTGCGGCGTCGTTCTCCTCCTCGGATTCCGACTCCGTATCGTCCCATGTAGCCACCATTGCCTTCTTCTTCTTTGGGCCGTTCTTGGAGGTGGTAGCTTGGAGAGCGGGGCAATCGGCAATGAGGTGTCCGATCTTCTTGCAATGAAAGCAAGGACCCGACTCCTCTCTTTTCCTTTCGAATCTTCCTTGAGGTTTCCCTCTTCGGAAGTTGCTTTTTCTCCCTTTCTTGTAGAACATTTTGCCCACCTTCCGGATGAGCATGGCAAAGTCTTCATCGTAGTCTTCCGATGAGTCTTCCTCGTCATGGTTGGTTGGAGTGGCTTTGAAAGCGAGGGCTTTCTTCTTCGGCGCCTCCCTTTCTTCTCTTACCTTCATCTCCATCTCATGGGTTTTGAGATTGCCGATGAAGCCGGAGAAGTCCATCTCCTCCCGATCGTTGGGCTCTTTGAGGGTTGTAGCCTTGACTTCCCAAGCTTTGGGAAGAGCTCTAATGACCTTCCTTATCTTTTGGTCATTATCAATCGCATCACCTAAAGAAGATAAAGCATTTGTTATTTTGGTGAAACGAGTGAGCATGTCATCAATGCTCTCATTCTCAAGCATGTAAAAGTTCTCAAATTGAGAATGAAGCAAGTCAATTTTGGATCTCTTGACTTGAGACGTTCCCTCATGAATCAAAACATTCCACACTTCAAATGCAGATTTACAGTTAATGATGCGGGAAAGGTCATCTTCATTAAGGGCTTTGGTTAAAGCATATTGAGCCCTAGCATTGGCCTCATAGTCCTTGGTGGTATCCTCGGACCATGTTCTCTCATCGGTGAGAGGTTCTACAAAATCTTTGGTTATGGCCCTAGCTACTCTAACTCCTAGGGACTTAAGAAATAAATTCATCTTGACCTTCCAAATGGGGAAGTTAAAGCCATCAAATTTGGGTGGGGACTTGATGCTAGAAAAGTCAATGGATGCCATGAATACAAAAGTATAATGCATAAACAAATATAATGTACAAAAAGATATAGCCAAATACAAGGATCTCCCTAAGGTGGTTAAACCAAATAGTAGGGTTAGGCTCTGATACCAATTGAAATCACCTAGAGGGGGGGGTGAATAGGTGATGGCTATATGAAATATGGCAATAATGCAGAATTTAAATCTACTTAAAACAATAAGCTCAAATTAAAATGCTTGCAAGATATAAAGCAATAAGTAAAGCAAGTAATAAAGAGATTGAGTTTAGAGAAATTTGAGCAAACACAAACACGAGGATATGTTTCCGAGGTTCGAGCCACGCTCTACGTCCCCGCCTTCACACTTGAAGGATTTCTACTATTGTTGATCCCACTGGATCTCCAATACAAGGACACACTTGTCCTATCTCTCGGTATCGCTGCAACACTATGAAGCACACCCGCTCGATTGAGGCTGATGCCTCTACAACTTCTCAATTGAAGAAAAACTTGATCACACTTGATCAAAAAGCTCACTTGCACAATCCTATAACCAATATGAAGAAGATGAATACTTGGGATTGTGTAGTGCAAAAGACTAGAGAGAAATAGAGGATTGCTTCAAAAGGTGTAGGAAATTTTTGGCTTTGGAGAGAAAATCTTTTCTAAAAGAAAACTAAGGATTTAGCTTGAAAATATTTTCTTGCTTAAAAACTCTTGTCAAATCATATATATCTTGTTTCTTATGATGTTGAAATGACCCACTATTTATAGTGGATGAAAGACAGGGTAAACAGCTAGAGAAATTCGTTGGGGTGAGATCCCAACAAAATCTATCAGAAAATAGAGCTGTTGGAGTCTGTCAGACTTTCTGACAACTACCGGTCGACCGGGACGGCCGACCGCCAACGGTCATATTTCTGACCGTTGGGGGAAAACGGTCGGCCGACTCGGTCGACCGAAATAAACAGAGAGCACTGACAAGTGCCCGGTCGACCCGAGTGGTCGGCCGACGTGCACACATGCACAGCCGTTCACGTCAGTCGACTGGGTCGGTCGACCGGACTCTATCAGATCTGTTTAAACAGAGTCTGGAAAGAAAGAAAAGGAAATTTTTGGTTTAAAGCATTTTGGTTTAAGGATTTGTAAATAAGGTTCTAGACCTAATAAAACTAAGAGTATGATCATAGATCAACACTCAAACATGTTAGATCATTTTTGGTGAAAATCCTTTTTGATAAAATGTTTTTCTAAAAACGGTTTTTCCAAAACATGGTCTTTCTAAAAACTAAGTTAGAAATTCTGATATAAAAAATTCTTTTGAAGCCATGAAGCAATACTAAGTGTGTGTGAGTGATAATCCCAAATATTCTACCTCTATCATCTAGGTTTTGACAAAATATCTAAAAATAAAAGTAAATTACAAATCTTGAATTCTTTTCTTCAATGTTTTGATCCCGAAGCTTTTCTACCATGCTAGGCTTGGGAATGCAAGTCTTTAGCCGCGTCCAAATTATGAGTCTTGATTGTGAAGCCGTCAAATCAACTTGTTTTAAACCTGAAATTCTTTTAAATAAGATTGTTAAACACATAACTAAATATGGTCTGTTATCATCAAAATATCGGGCTAATGGCCTTTGGGCCAACAGGCCGTCGACCGACCCGGTCGACCGTCCAGTGAGCTCTGCTCTCTGGAAAGCCCCGGTCGACCGACCGGTCGACCGATGGCACAACGGTCTGAAATATGACCGTTGGCCGGTCGACCGGGCGGTCGACCGATAGTTCTGACAGACCCCAACGGCTAGTTTTTCTAACCCTATATATTTGGGGTTTGGGCATTGTTTTTCAACAAGATTTCTAGTGGACTTTGAGCCAGGCTTTCCTACTTCATTAAAAGAGTTTTCTCCACTAAATTGAGAGCTAATACTTCCAATCAAAAGGGGAGTTTTATCAAGAGTGTTAAAAGAGATTTTCTTGAGTTTTCCTCCACCATCTCTTTCCTTGTTTTCTCACACAAACACTTGAGCTATCCATTGCTATATCTACCTATAGGGTTTTATTGTGAGAGTTTTTATTGGTGATCAAAGTGTTTAGATCACCAAGAGATCTTTTCTTGTGCTTTGAGGAGGTGGAGAGTTCGTGTGTGAACTCTTGGTTTGAGGTGCAGCCTCGGCAAGCTTGTGGGGCTTGCGGTGTGTACGGGACTAGGGAGTCCGAGGGATTGTAGGTGTTGCGGCACCGAGGAGTGATCCATTGGGATCAAGCATAGTGGAAATCCTTCGTGTGTCGAAGGCTGGGATGTAGAGCAAGTGTGCTCGAACCTCGAAACAAATCCCTTGTGTTTGCGATTGCTCACTCTCTCTCTCTCTCTCCCCCTTACTTGTTTATATCTTGCATGCTATTATTGTGTTTATCTTTTCATGCTAGATATATTGTGTGCTTAATTGTTATATGCTTGGGGATTGTTTGCTAACACTTGTATTCAACCAAGAGAGCCAACACGGCACCTCAACCTATATCTAGGAGAATCTTGAGGAGTTAGTTCAGAGCCCTTCACGGGGAATTTGGCTACACTTTTGTGTTATACGTGGTGTTTAGTGTAATAAGTTTAGTTTGATCATAATAGTTTTTACTTCCGCATTATTTGTCATTAAGTGACCATTAAATTAGCCATCACCTATTCACCCCCCCTCTAGGTGATTTCAATTGGTATCAGAGCTTGGTACTCTGATTTGGGTCTTACAACCTAGAGTTAAAGATCCTCATTTTTAGGCTAATCACATATTTTGTACACACACTATGGATTTCATGTCACCACCCATTTTTGACATTCTTAACATCCAAATTTGGAAGGTTAAGATGTCTTTGTACCTCAAAGCCTTAGGGTTTCATGTTTATCTTGCCATCACTAAAAATGCATATTGTTTAAATGGTACGAATCTTAAGGCTAATGCAAAAGCCCTTAATGCTTTAAAGAGTACCCTAAATGATGAGTATTTATCTAGGGTTTCTAATGTTGATTCGGCTTTTGTAGCATGGAACATCATCACCTCCCTTGGCGAAAAGGATCTATATTATGTCGGGAGCGATTCGGACGTTGGAAGCGACACCTCCAACTTGTGCTATATGGTCCAAAGGGATAACCCCCTTGAGGTAACTACCGAATCCAAGGTAGATGAAAATGACATGTCATATGATGAACTTGCTTCATTTTGTCAACAACTATTAGAGAAATATGACATGCTTAAAAAGGATAATAAAAATTTGAAAAAGAAATTTGATTGCATGCTTAATGAAAAAGATTCATTAGAAAATAAGGTTGCATGCATTGAAAAAGAAAATAATGATTTGAAAAATGAAAATGTTTCCTTGCTTTCCAAATTAAATGATCTTTGTGAAGGGAACACTAATCTGAAAAATGAAATTGTTTTGGTGGAAAAACAAAAGGAAATTGTTTTGCAAAAAAATAACTCTTTAAAAAGATAATTTGTTGAAAAAGAAAAAGAAAATGTTTTTCAAAGAAAAAGAAAAATGATTCTTTATCTCACCATGCTTTACATGCCACCACTAGTGAGATTAATGTTTTGAAAAATAAAATGGATTGTTTGAGCTCTACTTTGAGCACATGTGCATTTAACCACACTAGATTGGAGTCCTTGTTTTCAAAGAAACAAACTCCACACATTCATGCACATCATCATCATGCATATGCTTATGTTGCACGTCATGACCACACTCACACTCATATGCATCCTAAGGTGTACAAATGTACACATTGTGGCCGCAAAGGCCATTTAGCAAAGTTTTGTTTTGATAGAATACATCATATTAATTTTGCTAATAAAAATGTATGGGTTCCTTATAAGACTAACCCTCGAGGACCCAAAAGAAAATGGGTACCAAAAACCCCACCGTGTGTTTTTGATGTAGGTGAGGGCTCTCACAAGATGTGAGATATTTGGTGCCTTGGTGGTGGTTGCATATGGACAAGAAGGACATACATTTGATGCACCGCTATCAAGGAATTTTGGTGGGACAACCACCATGTTTGAAGATTTGGAACATAGTTCCTTAGTTGGTAACTATTTCTAAACTCCTAGTTTATTTACATGCTTATTCATTTGTGATATCATATAGCATGTTCATATTTTTATGTGTTTTGTGCTTCATGTGGTAAATACTTATTTAAATGTAGTTTTTATCAAAACTTGTATTTATACATGTACAAATAATGAGAACAAATTGATTCATATATGTTTGCACTTCATGCTCATTTGTACCCACTATATGCACATGTATAGTCTAGTTTTGATGATTCTCTCATTTACACTTGTTTTGCCTATTTTCATGTCTTACTTCATGTATATGTAATTTTTATTCAAATCTAATAAATATACATGTATACCCGTGAGTCTCTTGCCTTCATGCAAACACGTTTAATAGACTCTTTTATGTTTGGGTTATGTATGTGTATTGTTAGGATTGGATAGATCATACATATACCTAGAAGTTTATTTTTAGATGAAAAATGAATTTTTTGATCATTTTTGAGCTTCATTGACTATTTTCATGAAAATTCTATTTACATGATTTTTGATCACTCACTCTTTTATTTGTTTATTCATGACTTTGTTTCATGATCTTTTTGAGCTTAATAGACCATGAGTGCTTGAATTCTTGTGTATTTGGTATGATTCATGAAATACATATGATTTGATTTCATATTTTGAAGGATCTTTAACTAGTTTTTTTTTCAAAAATTATCTTTAACTAGTTATTATTCTTCACTTGGGTAGTGGTTTTCACTATAAAATGGTTTCAAACCCTATTTTCAAAAACCCCTTCCTACCCATTTATGGGCGGATGGCTGGGCGTGTATGCCTTGTAATCTTAATTGAAAAATCATTTATCTTGAGCATATAAAGGGATGGTAGGTTATGAGTCATATACTTGATTTACATTGTCATTCTCAATTGGTATCATTGGATCTTTTCAATTGGTATCTAAATTGATATTTATTTGTATGTACTCATATTTTGTTTTCTATATATGTATACTCTAATTTTCAATTGGTATTCTTATACATATATATGATTGTCATGTGCTTGATTTTCAATTGGTTTATATGTTTAAAGCACATAGTTTATGCTAAGCTTGATCTAAAACTTTATTTTCAATTGGTATCTCAATTGACTTTTTAATAAGCTTATGCATGTTTTTCAATTGGTATCAAAATACTTCAAATTTGTTATAAATTTACAATTGATATCAATATGATTCTATTTTGTTTAAAATTCAAAATTTGTAATGTTTATTTACATTTGGTATCTTAAAAATTGAGTGTTTTTACAAGAGCTCTGATACCTTTAAAAATTTTGTTATATGATATCTTAAAATTTGGTTTACTAAGATATCTCAAAATTTGATTTATTAAGAAAATTCAAAATGTTTGAAAGTTAAAAATGTTTTGATTTGTATTGCCTATATGCAAGGAGAGCTTAACATCTCTTCTACATATAGATTCATGATTGAGTGTATCTTGTATTGAGGAGCTTGACAACTCTTCTTTATGTGATACACGTGTGTAGGAGGAGCTTCACATCTCCTCTTATGCATTACATATTATACGTTATGTGAATTAGGGTTTGTCATCTCTCTTTCATGTAATGTATATGTGTAGGGAAGTTATTTAACCGTCTTCCTCTTCATGAATGTATATCGCATATAACTTTTTATTGATATGATTGATTTGACCCCTTATTGATCTCTTTGGTTATGACAAAAAGGGGGAGAAAAATTTTGTTGATTGTGTTTTTACCCCTTTGTTGATGATTGACAAAAAGGGGGAGAAAGATTTTGGATTTATATGCATGTTTTGTGAAAAAAGATTGTTTATGCATATATGTTTTGTTTTACAAATAGGAGAAAAAGAATTTGATTTGTTTTATGCTTGAGTGCATGTTTATCTCCTAGATTTGCATACATATTTATGAGCATTCATTGCATATCTATTTATTTATTGTTATGCATGAGTTAATGGGGAGCTTCTTTGAAGCTTTACTTTAATCCATGCATATATAACTTCATGAGTTTTGTCATCATCAAAAAAGGGGAGATTGTTGGCCCAAAGGCCCATCACTCTAGTTTTGACGATGATCAACTCATGTAGTTATAGTACTAATGATCTTGTGTTTAATTAGTGACAGATTTATGATCAAGATCTTAGTAGGTGCATAGCTTCAACAAAGGATTTAAAGTCAAGTTTTGGAGCTTGCACGGTGTTTGGACCAAGTCAAGAAGGCTTCAAGTGAAGACTTCAAGAAGATGAAGACTTGAGTCTAGGTTTGTTTTTAGAAGATTTTGTTTTTAGTTAAAATGTAAAGGATAGAATAGTTGGTGGATTGCTCAAGTATCATATACACACACACTCTTGATTTAGTTTGTTTTAGAAAAGAATTTTCATTTTGAAAATACATGTTTGGTTTTTAGTATTTAAGTTTATATGTTTTATCCAAAACCATGTTTAATGCATAATGTCAAAAACATAGATATTTCACCATGTTTGTGTAGTGGATCATATCCATACACTCTATGCTTCAAGTGAGTTTTTAAATATCTTGTTTTTGTATTTGGAGAAGTTTTGAAAAAGATAAGTTTTAGAAAAATCTAGTTTTGGAAAATACTGTTTTTCATTTGAGCCAAATATTTCCAAGTTACAAAAATAATCCAAATCATTTGTAACATGCCTTGATTTTGTGCAAGCATGTTTGTTTATCTAGTATATTGGTAAAACTATTTTTGTAGATTTTCTGTGATTTTATGGGAGTTTATTTCAAACAAAAAGACCAAGATTTTTGTCCCAGTTTTTCTGTACTGGCGTCAGCCGGTCGACCGGGTCGGTCGACCGACGTGCACAGACGTGCATGCCAGTTCTGGCAGGAGGGCCGGTCGACCGTCCAGAGAGCTTTGCTCTCTGGAAAGCCCCGGTCGACCGACCGGTCGACCGATGGCACAACGGTCTGAAATATGACCGTTGGCCGGTCGACCGGGCGGTCGACCGATAGTTCTGACAGACCCCAACGGCTAGTTTTTCTAGCCCTATATATTTGGGGGTTTGGGCATTGTTTTTCAACAAGATTTCTAGTGGACTTTGAGCCAGTTTTTCCTACTTCATTAAAAGAGTTTTCTCCACTAAATTGAGAGCTAATACTTCCAATCAAAAGGGGAGTTTTATTAAGAGTGTTAAAAGAGATTTTCTTGAGTTTTCCTCCACCATCTCTTTCCTTGTTTTCTCACACAAACACTTGAGCTATCCATTGCTATATCTACCTATAGGGTTTTATTGTGAGAGTTTTTATTAGTGATCAAAGTGTTTAGATCACCAAGAGATCTTTTCTTGTGCTTTGAGGAGGCGGACAAGTGTGTTCGCGTTGTTTAGAGTTCGTGTGTGAACTCTTGGTTTGAGGTGCGGCCTCGGCAAGCTTGTGGGGCTTGCGGTGTGTACGGGACTAGGGATTCCGAGGGATTGTAGGTGTTGCGGCACCGAGGAGTGATCCATTGGGATCAAGCATAGTGGAAATCCTTCGTGTGTCGAAGGCGGGGATGTAGAGCAAGTGTGCTCGAACCTCAAAACAAATCCCTTGTGTTTGCGATTGCTCACTCTCTCTCCCTTACTTGTTTATATCTTGCATGCTATTATTGTGTTTATCTTTTCATGCTAGATATATTGTGTGCTTAATTGTTATATGCTTGGGGATTGTTTGCTAACACTTGTATTCAACCAAGAGAGCTAACGCGGCACCTCAACCCATATCTAGGGGAATCTTGAGGAGTTAGTCCAGAGCCCTTCACGGGGAATTCGGATACACTCTTGTGTTATACGTGGTGTTTAGTGTAATAAGTTTAGTTTGATCATAATAGTTTTTACTTCCGCATTATTTGTCATTAAGTGACCATTAGATTAGCCATCACCTATTCACCCCCCTCTAGGTGATTTCAGGATGAACACAAATACAAAACAGAAATCGACGACAAATATTAACGAGGTTTGACAACTTGCCTATATTCTCGGGGCAGAAAGAAAAAGATTTTATTCAACCAATAGAGTTACAAGAGTTACAAAGATGATTCAAAGATCCAACTAGAGAAACTACGCATTATGCTGTAGAAATCTCACAAACTAACTCTAGAACTCACAATACAATTCACCTCTCTCAAAAGATTACCACAAATGGAGACAATACCCTCTTTATATAGCCAAAGAATTCAGGAAGAAAAAGAAACCAACAGATCTAAATTTGGATTAGAAATGAATCCAGAATCCAATAAGGAAACAACCTAGAACTGTCGTGTGGTCGACCGTTCGGCCGACCGTTAGCTGTGCAGGCTTAAGTTCTGTGCTCTGACCGGTCACTGGATGGTCAACCGCTAGTTGTGTAAGCGCCAATTGTGACTTCTAGACAGTCGACTGGGTGGTCGATCGATAATTACCTGACTCCACTGATGCGCACGTCGGTTAATTGGATAGTCGACCAACCCATACTTCTTTCTTCTCCTGTGCACTTTTATGCATGGCCAGTCGACCGGGCGATCAACCGGGCCTCTGTCTTCAGTCTTGCTTTGTCTTCTACAAGTCTTAGGCATGTTGTTAAACTTTAAACTTTGGGCTATCTTCTCCAAAGAGTTAAAAAACTCTATATATAAGATTTTTTTTCTTCTCTCCGATGATTGATTTCTATGATGTAGTGTAACACCCACCCCACCGGGTGCAAAAACGCTACTGCAATGTACATACGTAGGGCGAAAATACCCTCACATATATACGCTAAGCATAACAATACAGTCAGAAATCAGAGTACGGAAGCACAATGGTAGTATACATTCTAACATAACAGTCCAAGTATATTATTATCACTGCATATGATCCAATATTATATGAATATTACATCACAGGAACGTACCAAAGTATGATTTACAAGATATACCAAAGTATGATTTACAAGATATTCACAAGATATAATATTGGAAGAGGCTCCCGAGCTGGAAAGGAATCTCGAGAGTCAGATAAAGGGATAGATCTATAAGATCATCTGATACGTTTCCAAGCTTCTGCCAGGTTCCGATCCTTGGACCTGCTATGCTCCCGCTGCGCACTCTGATCAGCATCAGAAGTTCACCAACGTCCAGGCTCCGAGATCTTGACATGCAAGTCCAGGGTTGTCAAAATGCAACCCAATGAGAACATAAGAATGCCAAGTGGCATGCACAAGCACACATGCACATGAGTTCCAATGGATCATGCCCTCAATTCAAGCAGGCGATGCATATGGTATCAAGTGAAAACATATTTATGTATGCATGAAATCATATTTAAATCATATCAATGAAAGCTTATGTAATTCATTAACTGTATATGTATAATATAAAGGAATGCAAAACCAATTGTATAGACTCAATCTCTGGCTCCATGAGATTAATACATTGAGGGGATAATCTAAACAAGGAAACCCTCTTGTATATACCATATACCTCACTTCACCATTAACTGGGTTATATAACTAGAGTTGCTGAGAGTCAGTGTTGTCGGGTCAAGTCATGTCAGTAGAATTATCAGGACTCATCCTACTCGGATGTCTAGGTATGTGCCCTAGCGTCCCAGTTCACATACATCCACATAGGAGTAATCCAAGGTTGGTTATTGAAAACTGATGAGAAATCAAGGTATCATGTTCATAATGGGCCCCGTGTATACTCGGACAACGACCTCAGTCGATTGGATCTAGCCTCCAATCCCAGCCGCTAGGCTGTAATAGTATCAACAGTAGGATCAGTACAGGGTGCCAGTACACCCCACCAAAACTTTTGTGGCCTCAGGTAGTTCTGAACAATGTTGCAACATCGAGCCATTATGCAGACGTACTTATTGAAGTCCATCAGTTTTTCCCAGCCCAGTGTAAGTTGTATCTTCATTAGAGATATTCAGGATTATTTTCAGTTGGGTTTCACGATATCGATTTACGGGAAAATTGTATTATGGGAGATGTGGGATTCTAGAGGTGGCCCCAGAGGATTCAAGAGATGGCCCCCATCACGAGAACATGTGATGTGGCACTTTGTTCTGCGTGGCACGTAGTTCCACACATCATATCAGTAAAAGGAGTATTATAAGCAAGTCTGTGTACAAGATTTAGTAATCAGGAATTCAGTAATATCCCCGTAAAAACAATATCTGTGAATTTTGTATTTAATCTGTTCAGGATTCACGGTACCAAATCAAGAGTGAATTAGGAATATTTATCTTGAGTCAGGAATTATGATACTATATCAGATGTTTATACCAAGACTAATATACAGTCAGATGTAAATGATATTGTCCAGTCAAATCAGTAGTCAGTTGTGATGCAGTATAAGGATTATCAGATATCAAGCAGGTTGCAAGCATCCAATGTATTTCAGGAACATTTCATATCCTATATTTCAAACTCTTCACAGCCATAAATAAATGATAAAATAGTGCTAGGTTAAGCGCATAAACAAACGGTGCCAGCAGTGCTGGAGGCACAGATAGCGAACAGTGCTTAGTCACGAAAGCTCTTGGCATAGCTACCAGAATGACTTGGCTTAGACCGCGAATGGGAATTCCGGCAGAGTTCCGCCTTAATGAGTCTAGTGAATAAAGCGCTGAGTGCTAAATACGCCTATCAGGCGTTTCCAAAACGGAGCTAAGTCGTTAATAAACCTCAGATAGGTTAAAGCCCGGAGGCTTTAGTATAGAACTGCATAGTAGTTTAAGATCATAGGCTGTATAGGTACCTGCAGAACACGTTAGTACCACACATAGGCAATCAATAATATAATAATCTTAAACACATTCACAAGCTTCATATTGTGCTCCTGAGCTGCGTACCCTCTGCCCCCAGTCACCACGAACGCAAGATAATGGGTGACCTGCAAAGCGGTCTTTCGGATGATATTTTAGAAGGGATAGAGCATTTGAGGCATAGAACCCCCTATCCAACTACCACGAAACCCTAATGGTAGTGGGCGATGGCGATGGCCTGTTACCCTTGGATAACCGTGAGGGGTCTCTCTCGAGACATCGAATCCCTAAAGGGAAGTTCGTCCCGAGGGTCTTTATCTGCAACCTGCACCACTGTTAGTCCCAAAGTCAAAAATATAGATAATTACAGAAAATACGTATAAATACTAGAAAAATACAGAAAATTCCTATAAATACACAGAAATTTCTTAAATACTCAGAAAATACATATAACTACATAGAAAATTTTTAAATGCACAGAAAAATCCTAAAAATACACAAATAATTTCTAAATACACAGAATAATTCTAAAAATATATAGAAACTTTCTAAAATGCAAGAAACTCATAAAAATGCCCAGATAATTTCTAAAAATTACAAAAAATTTAGAAATTCTCAGAACATGAAATATGCATGTACGTGTATAAATATAAGTGTACAGGTGTATATGTGCGCATACGTAACAAGGGAAAAGTACTCTCCTATATCGAAAAAATACCTGATACCACGTGCACATGTGTACATGCATGTAGGCAGCCCAAGGGGATAGCCAAAACTGGTAGGGAGACGAGGGAATTGTGAGGTGTTGTTTTTAGAGAGAGAAAATGGAAAAATGGACTTTTAAGGAGAGAAAATGATGTAGGAGGTGATTGAAGTGGAATTTTATGATGTGGTAAGTCGTGAGAGGTGGAGAAGAGGGAGAGAACCCTCCCTATAGCTGGCGGTCTAGACATGGAAATGAGGAAGAGAGAGAAATGAGGAGAGAGAAAGATGAGGAGAGAGATAAATTCATTTGGGGTATTTTTAAATATAAGAAAAATAGAAAAAATTGTGGGATATAGAGGGAGGTGAGGGAGGCTAGTGAGGGTAGCCGGCCATGGTGGATGGGTGTGTGGAGTGAGAAACTGTAGAAAGAAGTTGTGAAGAGGAGAGAGAAAGTTAGGTGGTTTTGGGGTTTTTTAGTGAGAGGAAAATTATGGAAAAAATATAAAGGTTTAGGCCTAGGGATCATATTAGGATGATGGAGAAGTGGCCATGGGGTTATAGGATCTTTGTAGGATTTTTAGAGAGTGAAATGGAGTGTTTTTGGAGCGAGAAATAGAGAGAAAATGATGGGGGAAAGGATGAGTTTGGTTTTGGGGTGATAAGGATGAGTGAGAGAGTGTTCTAGAGAGTGGGGGAAGCTTGCATGAGAAGCTAGGAAGGTGGCTTCCATAGGAAGCCATGGAAGTGTGTAGAAACTTGGAGAAAAAGAAAAAAGAAAAGGAAAAAAGAAAGAGAAAGAATTATAATGTAAAATATGAGATTGTTGGGCGGTTATGTGTAAATGTCTCCTGGAAAATTATTAAAAAAATAAAAATGAGAAAAAATTGAAAAGGATTGAAATTAGAAAGAAAAGAAAAGGAAAACATGAGGAAAGAGAAAATATTTATTTAAATAGATAAATAAAATGAAAAATATTGGAATTTTCTAGGACAAATTTTAGGTTCAGTGTAGAAGCTTGTGCAAATATTTCGGGTCAAATAGGGGAAAATATATACATGAAATGATATATACAAGACCAAAACATCAAAAACCATAAAATGATACGTATTCTGGAATCAGGATATTACACGTAGTGCGTAGTTTCTCTAGTTAGATCTTCGGATAATCTTTGTAACCCTTGTAACTTTGTTAGTTGAATAAGATCTTCTTTCTGTCCCGTATAGGAAAGTTGTCGAACCTTGTTAAATCATTTATCCTCGCTTTCTTTTTTGTATTTGTGTTCGTGCCATATTGTTTGGTGATTGACTTGACATTGGAACGCTGATCTCAGGTGATAGGGGTGTCATTATTGGGAATTCCTCTGGAGGTCGCAACAAGTGGTATCAGAGCTTCCCAGGTTTGGCTAGGGATTGTGTGTTGATTTCAAGAACATCGTGGTCTGTTCGGCGGAGATCATATATTGATCTCGGAATAGCGTTGGATTGTGCGTTTGGGATTAGATTTGGTGGAGTAGATCGTTAAAAAACTTGTGTAGGGTTTCACTTTGAGGTAAAGTTTCGATCTTTATCTAATTTGAATATGTTTGGTTTTCTGCATTGTTATTGGTGCTTTCTAGAAGATATTTGGCTGAGGTTAATCAGTCCACGGTGAAGACTGTGACCATCCACCAGTCGAAGATCGACGTGGTGAAGTTTGATGATATGAATAACTTTGGCATGTGGAGATGTGAGGTGATGATGAGCTAAACGCATAGAATTTGGAAGACACGTTGCTTTTACAAGAGAATGCAATGGAGACTTCAAAGAAGAATTGAAATAAGATGAATCGTATGGCGTGTGGCATCATTTAGCTATTGTTTGGCACAAGATACTAAGTATCATGTGATGAACAAGACTTTCACAAGGAAGATTTGGGAGAACCTTGAAAGTAAGTACCCAACGAAAAGCATTGAGAATTGGTTGCATCTAAAGAGGAGGCTATATTGTTTCCAGTTGAAAAAAGAAATCTCCATTAGTAATCTCATGAATAACTACACAAGACTTCTTGCAGACCTAACTAACGTGGTTGAGGTTATTAAGGACGAGGATAAGGCATTGATTCTTTTGAGATCACTTCCAGGTGAAGAGTATGAGACCTTCATTCTAACCTGATCATTAAGAAAGCATCACTTAGCTACAATCATGTCTCGGCTGCTCTTATGAATCACAAGGTGAGGAGAAAGGACAAGGAATTTTCTTCCAGTAGCACAATAGCATAGGCATTGACTACAAGAGGGATGAGTTCTAATCATCAAAAGGGCAAGAGAGATGTTGGTAAGTCCATGACTAATAATAACAAATTGAAAAAGAACCAATGTGCTTTCTGCAAGAAAGGACATTGAAAGATTGATTGTCCATAGCTCAAGAAGGAGAAGGGACAGAAATCAGGGGCAAACTTTGCACAGGCAGATGATGGTACCGATTCTGACTCATCAGAATTCTCACTTTCTATCACCCCTATTGTATTCTATTTTGATTAATATGAGTGGATTTTGGATACGGGTGGTACTTATCATGTTTTCCCCAAGCAGGAGTGGTTTGCTAGTTTTGAAAAACTGGATGGAGGCTTGGTGTCACTTTGAGATGGACACACATGCAAGATTGAAATGATAGGTACAGTTCGAATCAAGTTCTTTGATGGGATGATAAGTTGAAGAATATGAGATATGTTCCTCAGTTGAAGAAGAACCTTATCTCAATTGGAGTTTTTGATGCGCAAGGCCTTTGGGGGACTCTTGGAGAAGGCGTTCCTAAGATGTCCAATGGCTTGTTGGTGGATTTGAAGGGCATTTGATGCAACAACTTGTATTACCTGAAGAGTACTGCAGTCACTGAAACTTTGGGTATTTCAGAATAGTTAGAATGCGATTCTACCGGTTATGGCAGTAGAAGCTTGGACATGTTGGTTTGCATTCTTTGCAAGCTTTGGCGAAGCAAGAAATATTAGAAGGTGTGTTGACCTACAACTTGGAATTTGGTGAATGTTGTGTTCTAGACAAGAAGACCAAGGTGAAATTTGGCGTTGTTACTCACCGCTTGGAAGGTCTTCTTGATTATATTCACGTTGATGTTTGGGTCCTACAAAGATTGCATCACTTGGAGACCATCAGTACATTGTCTCTTTTATTGATGATTTATCTAGGCATTGTTGGGTATACTCTATGAGACTAAGGTTTGAAGTCCTAAATATGTTGATGAAGTGAAAAAAACTGATAGAGAAACAGACTGGCAAGAAAAATTGATGGAGAAACAGACTAGCAAGAAGATCAAGGTGTCCCAATTTGATCATGTTGGGGAGTGCAAGGATCTATTCATGTAATTTGGCCAGAACAATGGCATTGGTATTCACTTCACAATTGGAAAACATGGGATGGCTAAAAAAATTAACAGTTCCTTGCTGGAGAATTCAATATTTATTGTCTAATGCATCATTAAACAAATTATTTTGGGCTAAGGCATTGGCGTATGCTAGCCATCTAATGAATTGTTTGTCATTGACTGTGATAGAAGGTAAAACTCTGTTGGATATTTGGTCGGAAGGAGCAGCTCAAGACTATGGTTTTCTGCAGGTATTTGGATATCCGGCCTACTTCAGTGTCAAAAATGACAAGTTGAATCTGCGAGCAAAGAAGTTTGCATTTTTGGGAGTTAAAAGAAACTTGAAAGGTTACAAGTTATGATATTCCAAAAATAAGAAGATCGTGTTAAGCTGGTATGTCACATTCGATGAGGCTTCATTGTTGAAGTCTAAGTCTCTCAGCATGTGGAGAGGATAAAGACCAAAGATGTATCGCAACGGGTGAAAGTTGATGCTACTCCACCATCTCCAGTTGATTTGGTATCAGTTGGGATCTCACCGAATATGATACCGGGTAAAGACCGCGTAATTGTGTTGGATGCTAGATAGGTTGATTTGTTTGCATCCATAGGAACCAAGTTAAATCATGAAATTGGATGAAGAAGCATGAATCTTAAATTGGTAAGTTAGATTAGCTCAAGTTGAAGAACGCTGTTCTCTATGGCAATCTAGATGGTGAGGTTCATATGGCTTAGTCGGTTGGGTTCATTGCTGCAAAATCAGTTTCAATTGGTTGAGCTCGTTGGAGCTCTTTTGGATGAACTATGTGTGGCTTTATCCTTTAGGCAGGAGGTACGTAGGCAGCCGTAATGGATTCGTTGGATTCTAGATTCATTTCTGATCCGAATTCAGATATATTGATTTTTTTCTTCATAGATTCTCTAGATATATAAAGAGGGATATTGTCTCCATTGATGGTAACCTTTTGAGAAAGATGAATTGTATTGTGAGTTTTAGGGTTAGTTTATGAGATTTCTATGGCCTAGAGCGTAATTTTTCTAGTTGGATCTTCGGATCTTCTTTGTAACCTTTGTAACTCTGTTGGTTGGATAAGATTTCTTCTCCATTCTATCCAAAGGAAATAGGCAAGTGCCAAATGTAATGTCCCAAAATTTTCACACACCAGTTGCATCAATAAAACTGCAATCTAGGCAAGAACTTTAGAGTCGTTATAATATGATACATAACTCAGGCATTTTAAAGATGGATATATGGTAAGAAACAAATCATATAGGTTGAAATCTGACATGGTAGAGAAATACATGTCATACACAGAGTGTCTCAACATATGAAAACTAAGACTAAAACAATACAACAATACTCAGGCTCTCGGCCTCAAGGTAGATTACAACATATATAATACCAAAAAAGGATACATGAATATAAAAGGAAAGATTCTTTATAGAGCACACTATCTACCTATTAACAGGAAAGATGCTACCAGCATCTTCGTCACTTGGTGTCTCTCTGGATGCCCTGCAAACAACCTGAAAAATAATAAATCAATGGGCGCTAAAACGCCAACAAATCTATCATCAAATGGGTACCTTCTGACCATAATGATCTTGAGAGTGACTCAGTACTAGGCCAAGGAGGCAACTAAGGTACACATACATAAAGAAAAAAGAATAGCAAGGTAGTGAACATGATATAATACGATCTTGATAAGCAACAAAAGTGAATGTGCATGGTGCTTGATACACGACAAATTTCTAATAATACCAAAATGCAATAATTCAATACAAATACCACTTGTACAACATGAACTGATAAACACATCTCAAATTCACCATATAAACCATCATTTGCATTCCCTCATCCATGAATAGCCTCATTCGTAATCCCCATCCATGAGTACCCTCAATCGTAATTCCCTCCATCTATGAATGGTATGCATTCACGATCCCCTAACCCATGAATGTCTATAACACATCCACATATATCATTCGCATATCCTCCATCCACGAATGCAACAGATACGTATACCAGTCGTGTCTACCAAGAATGTATACAATACAAACACACATAAATATCAAGATACACCATTTCATATAAATCATAATATACAAACCACCATATATATGAAATATGAATTTAATTCACTCATCACACCAAGCATGGTATCACTTTTTAATTAATCATAATAAACAGATTTCCATGATTCTAAAATATAGAATTCAAACAAATTATTCATGTATATACAACTTATCAAGTACATGCAGAACATGTATAAATCTCAATTAAAATTAAACATGCTTTCAATATAATTTAGTATTTTAATTCATCTCTTCTATAGATCTTATAAAAATCACATTTTTATCAATTCACACCACTCTATATTCATATGGGTATGTGCTACTAACTATAGGATGCATATAGACTTAACTTAGCAAAATTTAAGCATGAAAATCAACCACGAAGTCATATTTCTGTTCTTGTGTAAACTCCTAAACATCAAGAACATAATAAGAGGCAACCAAAGGAGGAAGACTTGCCTTGCTGGGTCAAGGGGAGTTTTTTTTTATGAAGAACACTTGAAGAGAATATCTTTTCCTTGCTATCTTCACGACAAGAGAAAGATCCATGATCTTCTCCTTCAAAATCTCACTTCCTCCCTCTAGCTATTATCTCTCTTATAGGTATACATAGAGGGGGTGAATAGTTGTACTAGCTGTTGGAACTTAAGTTTTGATGATAACATTTGTGATGAAGATGCATTGGAGCTTATCTCAAAAGCTTATACTGAGTTCTAATTACTCAAGACTACTAAAAGATATTGGCTTTTTTTGTGTATTTTTTATAGAATGTTAAAGCCTTGATCACACACACAATATAGTCTTGTAGTCGACTTATACTCATGTCTAGTCAACTTATATATTCTCTAGTCGACTTACTCCTTTATGTAGTCTACTAAGTCCTTCCACAGATGTATATCAACTTTCTGTTTCTTTATTGTAAGCAGTATTAGTCGACTTACCTATACTGCTAGTCAACTAATACAAGTTATAGTCAACTTATACTTTCTACTGGTCGACTAATTATAGTTTCTAGAAACTTATCATCTGTATCAGTCTTGATGTAGTCGACTTGCTCCCTTGACTAATCGACTAACCCAGGCAAAATGTCATACCCTTGTCTACTACCCTCCATACTATAGTCGACTTATAACAGTTTCTGACTATTAAACAATTATTGATTTCTAGTGTTTTATCCAACATTCTGATATTCAAATTCAAGTTGATAACTTCCCTAACTGACCATAGATTTTACCTGTAAATAGGGATGTTGTCCTATGATGTTTACACTAATTCAAGATTATAGTTTTCTGTCCAAACTCTGTTAAAATATTATGTTTTTTAGAAAATTAGTTTCAACTTTCATTTCTTCACACAATTCCTATTCCATTGCGAAGATTTCTGAGAGTCCACCTATAAGAAACCTTGTTCATGATCACATACAAGTTTCAAGGCTTATAGGATTCATTATAATCTCTCAAAGAGAAGGATTGTACAAGAGTGTCTTCTTGGTGTAGAAGAGAAGTTGTACAAGGTGTTGTTGTCTTCTTGGTGTAAAGAAGAGTTGTACGGATTTGGCAAAGGTTATTTTATCAAGTGATATACAAGGAGTTGATTTTGCATGTACAAAATCAGGATAAGGAAAATCTCAAGCGGGTTGCTTGGGGACTGGACGTAGGTCACAAGGACCGAACCAAGATAAAATCTCTTGTGTTTGCGTTTGCATTTTTCTGAGATTTATTTCCTTTTCTGCAAGTATTTTTTTTAACGCTAATCATCTTTGTTATAGTGTTTGTGTTGACATTATTTTTTTTAGATCCTACATTTGGTATCAGAGCCCTGTATACCCAGTCAACACCTTACATACAAGGATGGCAACAGAGTTTCCTTCGTCACAATTCAAAGAAGGATATCTACACAACGTCCACCATTATTTGATGGATCAAACTATAACTACTAGAAGTGTAGAATGAAGATCTACTTGCAATCACTCAACTATGAACTCTGGAACATAGTAGAAGCACCGTACACCAAGTCGACCACCAATTACAATGCGTGGAGTGAATAACAAATGGAGTCTGCAAACCTTGATGTCAAAAGCAATGAACGCGCTTTTTGTGCCTTGAACAAAGAAGAATTCAATCGCATGTCAACAGCCAGATCTGCAAATTAAATATGGCAGATTCTACAGGTAACCCATGAAGGTACTAATAATGTTAAAGAATCTAAAATTTCTGTTCTTGTTCACAGTTTTGAACTCTTCAAAATGAAGGAGAACAAAACAATTTCAGAAATGATTACAAGGTTCATCGACATTACAAACCCCTTAGCATCCCTTAGAAAGGAATACACTCAAGTCGAAAAAGTTAGAAAGATTCTTCGTGCACCCACATCAGATTAGAAGAAGAAAACCACTGTAATAGAAGAAGCAAATAATCTCTTAACTATGTCATTAGAAAACCTTACTGGTAAATTAATGGCATATGAAATACAACTTGAAGAATGGAAAAAGGATGAACAACAACCTCTATCCAAGAAGAAAGTACTTGCCTTCCATACATCCTCAGATATGGATAATTCAGATGATGATGAAGAGGACATGGCAATGCTCTCAAGAAAATTCAGAAAGTTCTTGAAGAAAGGTAAGTTTAATCCTACATGTTTTAATTATAATAAAACAGGTCATATGAAGAAGGATTGCTCATTGCTAAAAAATAAAGGAAAATTCAAGAGCAAAAAGTTCAAAAAGAAGAAAGATTATCAAGCATCATGGGAGAATAGTGATTCATCTTCCTCTGAAAAAGAAGAAACCACTGAACATGCCAATGTTTGTTTTTTAGCTCAAAGAGAAGATGAGGTACAATATACTGAACACTTAAATGCATTTAATGAATTATATAATGATCTCAAGAATGAAAAGATGTAAAATAAAGTTTTATCAAAGGAAAATGAAAGACTCATCAAAGAAAATTCATTTTATGTTTCTCAAATTTCTTCTGTAAATTCTCAAAACGATAATTTTGAAAGAGTTATATCATCATTGAAAAAGGATAATGAGAATTTCTTAAAAGAAAATATTTTGCTTAAAAAAAACTATTTTTTAAATTTTATAATTTCAATTTTAGATAAAGAAATGTCAAGTTTCAAAATTAACTATGAAGAAATTTTTAAAAATGTGACTAAATTTAATAAAGGAAAAGAAAATTTAAATGATTTATTGTCATATCAAAAATGTCAAATAATCATTATGGTATTGGATTTTTAAAAGATAAGTTTGGAAAATCTACACATGCTTTTGAAAAGAATCATAATCTACATAATTCTTTTGTGAAAAGAAATAAGAATATTATTTCAAAAAGAATTAGGAATAAATACATGTGGATTCCTAAAAATTTAAGTATTATGGATAAAAATGCTTATATTGCTTCATATATACGTCATGTATGTAATTCTTGAGCTTATATTTGTACTAACAAATGGAAACCAAATTCAAATTAGGTTTGGATTCCTAAAGATTAATTAGTTTTGACCCTATTATGTTTGGTACCATACAAAATGCATTATCTTATAAGTACCATCTAAAGAAAAGTGAATACTTGATTATTTCAATCTATATCATATATATATGCTATGATAAGCAAGGGGAGAACACTTGTTATCTATATCAGTTATAACCCATTTTATGCAGGAGAACACTTGTTATCTATATTTGGTATAACCTGTTCTATGCAGGGGGAGCACATATTTTATAACCTGTTCTCTGCAGGGGGAGTTTTCGTGCACACAACGTGTCATTATCAAAAAGAGGGAGAATGTTGGAACTTAGATTTTGATGATAACATTTGTGATGTAAATGCATTGGAGCTCATCTCAAAAGCTTATACTGAGTTCTAATTGCTCAAAACTACTCAAGGATATTGGCTATTTTTGTGTATTTTTATAGAATGTTAAAAGCCTTGATCACACACACAATATAGCCTTGTAGTCGACTTATACCCATGTCTATTCGACTTATATATCCTCTAGTCAACTTACCTTTATGTAGTCGACTAAGTCCTTTCACAGATGTATATCAACTTTCTGTTTCTTTACTGTAAGCAGAATTAGTCGACTTAAACCTATACTGCTAGTCGACTAATACAAGTTATAGTCAACTTATACTTTCTGCTGGTCGACTAATTATAATTTTCAGAAACTTATCATATGTATCAGTCTTGATGTAGTCGACTTGCTCCCTTGACTAGTCAACTAACACAGGCAAAATATCATACCCTAGTCGACTACCCTCCATAATATAGTCGACTTATAACGGTTTCTGACTGTTAAACTATTATTGATTTCTAGTGTTTTATCTAACGTTTTGATATTCAAATTCAAGTTGATAACTTCCCTAACTGATCATAGATTTCACCTATAAATAGGGATGTTGTCCTAGGATGTTTATACCAATTCAAAATCATAGTTTTCTATCCAAACTCTGTTAAAAAATTCTGTTTTCAAGAAAACTAGTTTTCACTTTCATTTCTTCACACAATTCCTATTCCATTATGAAGAATTATGAGAGTCCACTTATAAGAAACCTTGTTCACGATCACATACAAGTTTTAAGGCTTACAGTATTCATTGTAATCGCTCAAAGAGAAGGATTGTACAAGAGTGTCTTCTTGGTGTAGAAGAGAAGTTGTACAAGGTGTTGTTGTCTTCTTGGTGTAGAGAAAAGTTGTACAGATTTAGCAAAGATTGTTTTGTCAAGTGGTGTACAAGGAGTTGATTTTGGGTGTTAAATCAGGATAAGAAAAATCTCAAGCGGGTTGCTTGGAGACTGGACGTAGGTCACAAGGACCGAACCAGGATAAAATCTCTTGTGTTTGCATTTGCATTTTTCTGAGATTTATTTCCTTTTCTGCAAGTATTTTATTTAACGCTAATCATCTTTGTTTTAGTGTTTGTGTTGACATTATTTTTTTTAGATCCTACACTAGCTAATCTAGGACAAATGATGCAAAATTAAAAGCTTAATCGCAAACACACTATGTGTAACCAAGAGTGAGTCTGAATTCCCCGTGAAGGGCTCTGAAGCTACTCCTCTAGATTCCTCTAGACTAAGAGTTGAGGTACTTTAATAAGCTCTCTTGGCTGAACATATGTGTGGGCACACACAAACTATATCTAGCTTATGAATATGAACAATGTAAAGCAATGCAAGATATATGAAAGATAGAGTTGAGAGATAGTAGATCAAATGCAAACACTAAGATATGTTTCGAGATTTGAGTCACTGCTCTACGTCCCTGCCTTTACACAGAAGGATTTTCACTATGTCCACACAGGACCTTCCACAAAGGGATCTCTACTGAGGAATTATAACTCAACAACGGGAGTACATAATTTCTCTCCTTAACACAATCACCTCTACACAAGAGGTAAGGCACAAAGCCAAAGTAAAGAAAAAATTTACAACTTGGTGATCCAATGATCACAAACTCTCTCTTGGTGATCTCGAAGGATCACAAACAATTTTCTCTCAAAATAAGATCCTAAAGATAGAAAAAGAATGATAGCTCAAGTGTGAGAAAAACAAAGTGTTTTGAAAGAAACAACAAAGAAAAACTCTTGAGAAAAACTTCTTGATTGGTAAGGAAATGAAGAACAAAACTAGAATTCGCAAATATTGGTTTTCTTTGATTTTCTAAAAACTTTGAAATAAACAAAGATAAGAGAATTTTTGGCATAAAAACTTGTTTTGAAAACTTGCTGAAAATACTTGAGAAGATGGAAAAAAATTATTGTTAAAAATCTTAGAAGAAAAAAGCCAAGGGAACCCATATTTATAGGATTCCCAAAATATAGCCGTTGGGGTACAAGAAGGTCCAGAATGACCTATCGGTCGACCGCCCGGTCGACCGGCCAACGGTCAGATTTCTGATCGTCGGGTTTTTAGACGATCGCCCCAAGGCAATTTTTTTGTCGGTCGACCGCCCGGTCGACCGAGGTGATTGTTATTCATTTTTGCATATTTTACCGCATCCATACCATGCATATTGTAAATAAAAATGTGATTTTTTAATCTTTTTCTCTCTATTTTTGCAGGTCCATATTCTAAATAGAGAAAGGCCCAAAATCCCTTTAATTATCAAGAATTAAAGGAGAATAAATCAAAGCCCAAAGGTTGAGGCCAGGATCTGGAGATATCCACGCGCCAGCTCAGACTTCCAGAAGGTCCACGTGGCTAACAACCTACGAGAAAATCGCAACAGAAATCTCGACCTCAACGGCCAAGATTCTGCCGCATATCCACGGCAACTGCCGCGATTCTGCAGTAGTTACAAGGCCGTTGAGCCCGAGATTTTCTCCAACAACCTGGGTTCTAGAGACTTCTCTCTGAGGCTATAAATACACCACCAGGGCCTTCGCAAAAAGGAGATGAGAGAGGAGAGAGGAGAGAATAGAGAAGAGATTGTATTTTGATTTTTCTCTAGGTTTTACTTCTCTTAGTCTTCTTCCTCCCTAGAAATTCTGCAAAA
Source organism: Agave tequilana (assembly GCA_038442645.1). NCBI lineage: Eukaryota > Viridiplantae > Streptophyta > Magnoliopsida > Asparagales > Asparagaceae > Agave > Agave tequilana. Next base: position 222,043 of record JAVJIF010033774.1, read on the forward strand.
AGAGAGATTGTGAGAGAGAGAAAGCTTGTGTAAATCAAGGTATGACAACTTGTGAAGCAAGGTTTAATCCAATCTCCTTTCTCTACTTGAGCATTTTCTAGCAGTTTACTTGCATTCTTTTATTCAAGCTTTACTTCAATTGCATTCTTATTCATGAATTGCTTTTCTTTTCTTGTAATGGCTAGTAGCTAAATTCTTCTACATGACTAGCTAACAACTAATCTTGCTTAACTTCTAACTCTTGGGTGAATGCAAATACTTCATCTTGCAATTGTTGAGTCTATTTTATCCATGATGAAGATGATGGGTTACTTTCATGCTTGGCAATCTCTTGTTGTAATTCTCCATATGATTCATGTGTGCCTTATTTAGAGCCTTGTCTTAGAACAAGTGCCTTGATGGAACATGGAGATGGATCACCAACCATATGCTATTTGTTGTACAACTTCTTTACTTCAATTAATGAATGTTGTATCTTCTTCCTTAGCATCCCTTGAGTGACAACTCTTTTGATTCCACCATTGAAAGTCTATCTTGAAGGCCTATGACATCAATGAGGCTACAAGACAAGTCCAAGTAGATTACCCTTCAATCAAGTGGGAAAGTAACTAGACCAACATGTAAGACAAACATATGCCGATGAATCAACATGAGGCACGCATCACCCTAACGGAGATTAGTAAGTTAGCAAGTTAGTATTGTTAGCTAGTCATGTACTTTCTCATCTAAAAGTCTTCTACAAGTTTTCATTCTCTTAGTATAAATTCCAAAGCAAATCTTGTCTTCTATTCTTTTCATTTTATTTTCATAGTTTTCATTTCATGTACAAACCAACCACCAATTCTTTCATTTCTTTTTTCATGTCTTTTGCATTCTTTTAAAACAAAGAAGAACATTCGTTTTCTATCTTCACATTAAACCGTAAAGCTTCCATCGTGAGCTATCCTTATGGATTCGACCCGTATAGCTTGTGCTACTACGGAGATTTGGAAAGGATACATCAATAATTTTAAATACATTGTGGAGTGATCAAACACCTAAGGTTGACTCTAAACCTTCTCTCTTTTATTGAATATTTGTGCAAACTACCACACTATCCTTTTCCCAATCAAATTTTTGGCGCCGTTGCCGGGGAGAGCAACGGTTTTTTGATTTCAAGTGAAGAACTAAACGAATCTTCTTCTCTGTTGCAGGTTACAGGTGAAGAAAACAGGAAAATTTGCATTGCAGTAACATATAAGTGGCTCTGGGCTTCTGCTCTTGAAAGCAAAGACCAGTTGCCCTCTGAATTGCCGCGATTCCATGGCCAAAGCCGCGGATCCGCGGCAAGGAGGAGTGAACTACTGACAAGATTTCTGCAGGGTTGCTTGCTCTGCAAAATACAGCTGCTGCAATACTTAAATTCTTGTATGCTTCACCTTATATCTGCTAATAATCAACAGTAAAAATTTGTTGCAAAGTTAAAAAATTGATTAGACATTTGCATTTCTAGGCACGTGTCTGTAGGCTGTCTAAAAATCACTAAAAAGACAAGCCATTAAAAAAGCAGAGTCTCAAGTTCTAGACGCGAGGGCTCGACACCCACGTCTCAACATCAAGGCGCGTGGGCTTGACACCCGCGTCTCAATATCAAGGCGCGTTGGCTCGACACCCGCGTCTCAGCATCAAGACGCGAGGGACTATCACCCGCGTCTCAGTATCAAGGCGCGTTGGCTCGACACCCGCGTTTCAGTATCAAGGCGCGTTGGTTCGACACCCGCGTCTCAGCATCAAGGCGCGTTGGCTTGACACCCGCGTCTCAGCATCAAGGCGCGTCGGCCTGAAACTCGCGTCTCAGTTGTAACCACCCGGATTATGGGGCCAGTCACCGTACAAGTAGCGGGAAGTGGCCCCTCATTGTGGAGCACTTTTAGGGGGCACGATCACCCCCTAACCTCTATAAATAGCCCCGTCGCTATGAAGAAGGGGTGGGAACTTTTGGCGAAAGGGCAATCAGAAAAAAAAACACACACAGAGAGAGAAGATCATCAGCAAAGAAAGAGAGAAGACTCTTCAGCAAGTTCGCTGCGTACGAGCTAGCTTTCGCCTACCTTCTCTTTTAGAGTTTTGGTAGACAGAGCTGTGTCACTCTTTCTACCGGCGAAGAGGAGATCCCTGAAGGACGGTCATCTGGTGAACGGAGAACAAGATTCACTCTCCACCGCCACACGAAGAACCCAGCATTAAACAAAGGGGGAATTCAAGATTCAATATCCTCCCTCCCTTGTAACCAGAAGGAACAGTTTTTGTTGTAATCTTTTTCATTTGATTCAAGGAAAACTTTTACTGCAAATTCTTGTCTTCTCCTTTTTCCGGGTCATACAAGAGATGGCGACTCCGCTGGGGACTACTTTCGTCACTGACGAACAGATCGTGGCGCAGGATGACATCCTCCGTAAGGGGAAGATGGTCGAATCGCTCGTCGTCGAGTTCGACCAGGCGAAATATGAAGAGTTTCTCTCTTCTGGCTCCAAGAGCCCAAAGACCCGCGTCTGTCGCAGGGTCTCGGCGGGGAATGGCCCCGAAGCCCAACCTGAAACTCTCTTGGGCGCCGCTGCTGCTGCTGCCCACTGTGCCCAGCAAAGTTCACGCGTCAACGCCTCTCAGAAGGCCCGCGTGATCCCAAGCACAGTTGCTGTTGCGACCAACTCCGGCGCACAGAAGACCCGCGTCAGCGTCTCTCAGGAGACCCGCGTGGTTAAACTCTCTGATGATCAACATCAGGTCGTCGTTGGTTACTCTCCTCCTCCACGGCGCAACCGGAATGCTGAGCGGCGACAGAGGAGACGTGCGCGTCAGCTGCAAGTTGGAACCGTTGGTTGTCCAACTGAAGCTGGACGCGACGTACAATCTCGCGCCTTGCCCGCGCCACGTCCAGTACGTGAAATCCACGTTTGGCGCCCCAAATGCGAGATTCCTTCAGTTAGGTCTTTTGAAGACCAACTCACCAAACGCCGAGGTGAAACCTCTGCGCCTCGTCAAACGCAAGAAGCACGCGCCCACAGGGGTGGGGCCCAGCAGCCCATTTTCTCTCAAGTATCTCTGCCCAGACGCACCAAGCAGCAACGCGAGACTCGCGTTTCATCTCAGCAGAGACGCCAGACGTGCGTTTCACAGCCGCGTCGCGAGAACCGCGTCCCTGATGCCCGTGTCCAGGCTGTACAGCACATGGATGCCTCCCGTCTTCAACGTTGCGAGGCTAATCCTTTCAATCCCCCTCCTATGGATTTGAGGGATTACTTGACAAAGAAAAGAAGTGCCAATCAGGTCACTTCGTCATGCTGCTGCCAACGGCTTATCTCCATACTTTCTGGATGCCATTGCGAGTCAGGCGTGAACCAGCAGTCTTTGATCAGACAGCTGACCCTGATTCCCCCGTCAGCTAAAAGAAGACGCTCCACAAAAGGAGAATCTTCTCTGACGTTGAGTACCCGGAGCTCACTGCGAATATGACAAGCAGGAGCAATGGAAAACAACTAGCAGTCAGCTCAGATGAGTCTGACTCTGACCGGAAGGGGTGTACCGACACACTCGCACCTGGACGGGGGCCATTCCCCCAGTTAACTATAATGCCTTAGCCCACGGCGTTGAAGTGAACGATTCTCACTCCGCCGTAGCTGAATCACGGGCTTCAAACTCTTCCGTCGAGAAGGAGACCTCTGCCTACATGACAGGCACTCCTAAGGAAACGGCCAGAACGTTTGGAACAAATCCAGAAGGCACAAATGGATATGATTCTTTCTCAGCAGGAATCTATCGACTCCCTCAAGCAGGCGATTGCACAGCTGCTCGAAGACAGAAGGAGGTTCTCCTCCTAAAAAGTCAAAGGGCAAAAGAGAGAGGGAGGAAGCTCATCTTCCGAACCTTCTGAGGAGGCGCGGCAATCTGCTGCGGATTCGTCCAAACCCTCGTCGCAAGTAAAGGGCGACCAAGACCAGGAAAAGACTCATGCTAAGAGGATGAGTCAATTGGAGCGACGCCTCGAGGCCCTTGCCAATCGCAAAGACCTCCAAGAAGTAGGAGTGGTCCGACCCTATCCGGCTGAGTGGGACTTAGTTCCATACCCTCCTAAGTTCAAGGCTCCAACCCTCCAGGCATTCGACGGGAAAGGGTCACCCAACCAGCACATCTACTACTTCAAATCCCAAACCGAGAATGTAGTAGACAATGATGCTATCCTGGCGCGTCTGTTCGTCGGCACCCTGAAAGGGTTAGCCTTTGAATGGTTCATGAAGCTCCCAGAAGGTTCTATCAAGAACTGGGGCGATCTGGAGAAGCTGTTCTTAACACGCTTCTTCGAAGATGACTCCGAAGTCACGATGCCCACCCTTTTGGCTACCAAACAGCAGAAAGGGGAGTCTGTCAAATCTTTCGTGGAAAGATTCGAAACATGGCACTCCGTGTCCAAGCGGTATGACCCAGGCCACCCTGGTGGAAACATGCCGCCACAATCTCCAAACCTTACTCCTTGCTCAAATAGGAGTTGCTGAACCGCACCTGGAAACAATTAGTCCAATAAGGTGAACAGGCTGAGGAGATTGTTGCCCGCGTCAGAGCGGAAGAAGGTAAGCCTAGGCCCGAAAGGTCGACAAGGCGTGCGCCAGACACATCCCTCCAAACAAGCGGAAGGATAATTTGGCAACGGAGACCAAATCTCCCGCCAAACCTCAATCAGGCAGGGCGAGTGGCTCTTCAAGTCAGCCTCGCGCCAGCAAGCAATATTCCTTCAAGAAGGAACATGTCGATTCACTCTTCAAACTACTCAATAAGAGCAACCGACTGAAGCTCCCTGAAGCTAGGCGCCCCGAGGAAGTCAGTAAGACCGACAATCCCAACTACTGTCTATACCACAGAATGTTGGACACACCCTACCAAAAGCTGCTACGTCTTCAAGGACGTCCTTCAAGCTTTGATTGACGCGGAGGTGTTAAAGCTCAAACCAGAGCAGAAGAAGGTGACGACTAATGTGACGTCAGCTCTCCAGTTCGGAAGACAACCCCCAACGCCTGCGGGGGTGATCCCTATTCCAAGAGGAGAACTGAGAATAGTCAACACAGACCCTCACCAGCAGCAAGAGAAAGGCTTGGTACCCGTCCTACACCTCAAGGGAAAATCATGTGGGTCCACCCTGACCTTGTCGATGAACAGCAATGGACTACTGTAACCAACAGGAAATCCAAGGTAAGGCAAAAGCCTCATCTTGTAACGTGGTATGCGCCTCTTTTTGAGAAGCGGAGACTGATATCCCTTCACTGACCGACTCAGAAGAGGAAACGATAGTCTTGGCCGCAGAGCCCAACCAACCAATGGCGGGAACCCGTTCAGGACAGGCGTACTTGAAACAGTACGACGAGACGGCAGTAGCCCCTTGTAGGCTGTCTAAAATGACTAACCAGGCAAGCCACCAAAGAAGCAGTCTCAAAGACGCAAAGGATTGAAGCCCGCGTCTCAACTTCAAGACGCGTCAGCCTGAAGCCCGCGTCTCAACTTCAAGACGCGTCCGGCCTGAAGCCCGCGTCTTAACATCAAAGCGCGTCGGCCCGAAGCCGCGTCTCAATATCAAGGCGCGTTGGCTCGACGCCCGCGTCTCAGCATCCAAGACGCAAGGGACTGAAGCTCGCGTCTCAGCATCCAAGGCGCGTCCGGCCTGAAGCCCGCGTCTCAGCATCAAGGCGCGTTTAGTCTGAAATCCGCGTCTCAGTTGCAACCGCCCAGATCGTGGGAGTCAGTTACCGCGCGTATCGCGGGTAACGGCCCTCATTCAGGCGCATTTTTAGGGGGGCACGATCACCCCTAAGACCCCTATAAATAGCCCTGTTGGCTATGAAGGAAGGGTCGAAGAATTGGATTCAGTGGGAGAAGAAGGTCGAGTGATCAATTAAGGTCGGCATTTTTGAATCCAGAGGGTCAGAAGATCAAGGCATCAAGAGAGAAAAAGCCCGACGTCGACGACCGAGAGAGAAGAGATTCTTCAACAGGCTTACTGAGTACTAGCCTATCTTCGCCTACCTCCTCTTTGAGAGTTTGGTAGCCGGAGCTGAGTTACTCCCCTACCGGCCGAAGAGAAGATCCCCGACGGTCCAGGACGGTCATCTGGTCAACGGAGAACAAGATCACTCTCCATCGCCACACGAAGAACCCAGATTTAAACAAAGGGAAGATCCAAGCATCCTCCCTCCCTTGTAGTCGGAATATTGTTTTGTTGTAATCTTTCAACTGATTCAAGGAAATTTTACGGCAAAATCTCTTTCCGTACCGAACAAGAGATGGCGACTCCGCTGGGGACTACATTCGTGACCGATGAAACACATCGTGGTGCAGGATGACGTTCTCCGTAAGGGGAAGATGGTCGAATCACTCGTCGTTGAGTTCGACCAGGCGAAGTATGAAGAGTTTCTCTCTTCTGGCTCCAAGAGCCCCAAGACCCGCGTCTGCCGCAGGGTCTCAACGACGCAGCCTCCCGAAGCCCAATCTGTGGCTCAACCAGGCGCTGCTGTCACCCTCTGTGCCGCGCCCAGTTCACGCGTCAACGCCTCCTCGAAGGCCCGCGTAACATCCAACGCCTCTGCTGCGATCAACCGCGACGCGCAGAACCCACGCGCCAACGCCTCTCTGAAGGCCCGCGTGGTCCACGGCACAACTGTTGCTGCGATCGACCGCGTCTCGCACAACGCCCGCGTCTCGCGTGACGCCCGCGTCTTGCAGAACGCCCGCGTCTCGCAGAAACCCCGCGTCAACGTCTCCCAAGAGACCCGCGTGGTGAACAGCCCTGGTTCTTCAAACCAGGAAGTTGTTGGCTTCTCTCCTCCTCCACGACGCAATCGAAATGCCGAGCGTCGACAAAGACGACGCGCGCGTCAACACTCGGTTGGAACCGATGGTTCTCTGACTGGGTTAGACGCGGCGTTCAATATGATGCCTTGCCCGCAACCTCGACCAGTGCGAGAAATCCGCGTTTGGCGACCCAAACGCGAGACCCCTCAAGTTGAGTCTGCTGGAGACCAAACTTACCAAACGCCGAAGCGAAGTTTCTGCGTTCTCATCAAACGCAGGACGCCATGCGTTCCCAGGCGTGGGGCCCGCAGCCCATTATCTTCCAAGTCCCTCTGCTTCAACGCAGCGGACAACAGTGCGAGAACCGCGTCTCGTCTCAACAGAGACGCCAGACGCGCGAAATCTCCCAACAGTGCGAGGACCGCGTCTCGTCTCAACAGAGACACCAGACGCGCGTGACGCCCCAAGTGTCTCTGCCCCAACGCAGTGGACAACAGTGTGACGACCGCGTCTCGTCTCAACAGAGACGCCAGACGCGCGTAACGTCCCAAGTCTCTCTGCTCCAACGCAGCAGACTGCAACGCGAGGACCGCGTCTCGTCTCAACAGAGACGCCAGACGCGCGTAACGCAACAGTGTGATCTCCGCGTTTCTGAGACTTGCGTCCAGACAGCGCAACACACGACTGCCCCCCGTCTTCGACGCTGTGAGGCTAGTCTATTTAATCCCCCTCCCACGGATTTGAGGGATTATTTGACAAGGAAAGAAGTGCCAATCAGGCCACTTCTTCTTGCTGCTGTCAACAACTCATCCAGATGCTCTCTGAATGCCATTGCGAATCAGGCGTTCACCAGCCGTCTTTGATTAGACAGCTGACCCTGATTCCCCCCGTCAGCTAAAAGAAGACGCTCCCACCGAAGGAGAACCTTCCCTGACGTTGAGTACCCGGAGCTCACTGCATATATGACAAGCAAGCAGGGGAAAACAACCTATGGTCAATTCAGAGGGGTCAGACTCTGAGCCAGAAGGGGTGTATCGACACACCCGTACCCGGACTGGAGCCATCACCCCAATTGACTACAATGCCCTATCCCGCGGCATTAGGGAGATGATTCTCACTCAGTTGTGATAGAATCATGGGCTTCGAATTCTTCCGGTGGAAAGGAGGTTTCCGCCCTACATGGCAGATGCTCCTGAGGACACAGCAAATGCTCCCGAGGAGACAACTAAGTACTTGGCCCGGATGCAGAAGCACCAAATGGAAGTACTCTCCTCTCAGCAGAGAACCATTGACGACCTCAAGCATATGCTTGAGAAATTGCTTGACGAGAGGGCAAGATCTCCTCCCAGAAGGCCAAGAGCTAGAAGGGGAAGAGGAGGAAGTCCACCCTCTGATCCTTCCGATGGGACACGACGATCCACTCCTTCGAATGTGTCCAGACCTTCAGCACATGCAGGAAGCGACCCAGATTCGGAGAAGGCTCAAAATCAAAGAATGAGCCTATTGGAGCAACGACTCAATGCCCTTGCTAGTCGTAAAGATCTCCAAGAAGCTGGAGTGGTCCGGCCGTATCCGGCCGAGTGGGACTTAGTCCCGTACCCTCCTAGATTCAAGGCTCCAACTCTCCAAGCATTCGACGGAAAGGGGTCGCCCAACCAGCATATCTACTACTTCAAATCCCAAACTGGGGAATGTGGTAGATAACGATGCCATCCTGGCACGTCTATTCATTGGCACCCTGAAAGGGTTAGCCTTTGAATGGTTTATGAAAACTCCCTGAAGGTTCAATCAAGAACTGGGGCGACCTGGAGAAGCTGTTCCTAACACGCTTCTTCGAGGATGATTCGGAGGTTACCATGCCTACCCTTTTAGCTACCAAGCAACGAAAGGGAGAGTCCGTTAAGTCTTTCGTAGAAAGATTCGGAACACGGCACTCCGATGTCCGAGCGGCATGACCCAGGCCACCCTGGTGGAAACATGTCGCCACAATCTCCAAACTTCACTCCTTGCTCAATAGGAGTAGCAGAAAGCCGCACCTGGAAACAGTTAGTCCAGCAAGGTGAACAGGCTGAAGAGATTGTCGCCCGCGTCAGAGCGGAAGAAGGCAGGCCCAGGCCAGAAAGGTCGACAAGGCGTGCGCCAGACACATCCCTCCAAACCAAACGGAAGGATAACTTGGCAACGGAGACCAAATCTCCCGTCAAGCCTCAACCAGGCAGAGCAGGTGGCTCTTCCAGCCAACCCCGCGCCAACAAACAATATTCCTTCAAGGAGGAACATGTCGACTCGCTCTTCAAATTACTCAACAAGAGCAATCGACTGAAGCTCCCTGAAATCAGGCGCCCAGAAGAAGTCGGCAAGACCGACAACCCCAACTACTGCCTGTACCATAGGATGCTCGGGCACCCTACCAAGAGCTGCTACATCTTCAAGGACGTCCTTCAAGCCTAATTGACGCGGAGGTATTAAACTCCGACCGGAGCAGAAACAGAGGGCGGCCAACATGACGTCGGCACTCCACTTCGGGACACGACCCCCGATGCCCGTGGGAGTGATATCTGTCCCGAAAGGAGAATTGAGAGTGGTCAATACAGACCCTCACCAGCAGCAGGAGAAAGGCTTGGTACCCGTCCCTACACCTCAAGGGGAAATCATGTGGATCCACCCTGACCTCGTTTGACGAGCAGCAATGGACGACTGTGACCAACAGGAAGTCCAAAGGCAAAGGAAAGGCTTCATCTTGCCACGTGATCTGCGCTTCTTCCCGGGAAGCAGACGCTGATGTTCCTTCGCTGACCGACTCAGAAGAGGAGACAATGGTCCTAGCGGCAGAGCCCAACCAACCGACATCATGCACCCGCTCAGGGCAGGCGTACTTGAAGCAGTACGGCGAAAAAGGCGGTGGTCCCTCCTCAACCAGCTGTAGAGCCAGCTCAGCCCTCCACAAACCACCCGTGGAGAAACAGAAAGAAACTCGGTTTTCTCGGGTTCTTTCAAGAAGTGCAGCGGAAGGATCTTCGACACCTTCGACACCTTACCGCTTCGATGTGCTGGCTCAGTTTAGCCAACATCCCGGCACGCATTACCTTGTATGAGCTCCTGAGGCTATCTAAGTCAACCAGAGAGGCTCTACAAGAAGCCCTGACGAACGCTGAGGTCTTTCTGACCCACGTACCGAGAGAGAAAGATGTAGAGGGATTGCCTCCACACCTCTCCAAATGTTCCCTGCATTTCCTTCACAGCAGACGACATGCAGGTTAAAGGAAAGCCATGACCGACCCTTATACTTCACGGGGTATATTGGGTCATCCGAGTGAACCGCATCCAGGTAGACCCAGGGTCCGCACTTAGCATCATACCTCGCCGAGTCATGCAATTTCTTGGCATTCCCGCCCCATCATCTGAGCCCAACCCAGACGACTATTTATGGGTTTAATGCCAACAGCTCCCGCCCGATGGGGAAGATCAAGCTCAAATGCCGGATCGGGAGCCTCAAATCGGAAGTGACGTGTTATGTCATTGACGCTGACACTTCCTACAACCTGTTGCTGGGACGACCATGGATCCACCAAACTCCATCGTTCCCTCCACTCTCCATCAAGTCATGAAATACATTGACGAGAGCGGACAGGTTCGAACGTTGATCGCCGAAAGCATCCGTTCAAAGGGGGGTCGAGAACTATTTCACGGATTCCCTCTTATATGAGGAGAATAATGGAACCCCGCAACCAGAGGAGCCAGACTCTGGTAATGAAGCTGACACCGAGCCCGAAGAAGAAGAGTGCCTGTGGGAGTTAGAACCACTTGTAAAGAGCACTAATAAGCTCGATTTTGATACCACCGACGATGCAGGCGGTTGTATATTAATGAAGACTTAGATTTCGCGTATTTTCCTGTGTATGAATCTGAGTCAATACCGTCGGATACTAGTACCGACATGGGCGAGGATGTATGGTCGGCAATGAATGCTCTGACATCATTGCATGTACCTATAAAATCATCCTTCGGGACGTACCATGATGATGGTGACGAGCGCAAGGATCTTCATTTATGGTTCCAGCCAGACAAAAGGGCCAGAGACCTATCCTCTTTGGACGAATCATGTCTGAACCAACGCCCCATGAAGAATCAGAAGGCGAGGATGAATCCCCCCAGTTCAATCATTATGAACCAGAGAACGCTCAAGATGATGAAGCGTATGGGGTACGATCTAATCAACAGGCCCGGGTTAAACTTCGGCAAAGGAAGGAGATCATTGCTTCGATCTTTTGTACCAAAAGGGAAAACACCTGACTATTATCATCAGACCCGCCGGGGTTGGGCTATGTATCAACTCCAGTGCCGTCAGCCTCTGATTCTGAGGAACCATCAGGCCATGATCACTCTTCAGACACGTCATCGTGGGAATCAGATGTCAGTATTGCAACATCTTCAAAGGGCTTTCTGTAAACATGGTTTCAACAAGCCATCTGGAAGACGAAGACGAAGAAATGATCCAGTCAGATACAGACCCCTGGATCAAACATCTGAATGCTCTCTGGATATCCGCTTTGAACAGCGTGAGCCACCCACAGAAGACAAGGTTGTTCAGATCAACCTAGGAGATGAAGCCAACCCCAAGCCCATCTTCATAAGTGACGGCCTGTCACCATCAGAGAAGAATGATCTAATATCTCTTATACAAGGGTATATAGACGTCTTTGCCTGGAATTACGAGGACATGCCTGGACTTGATCCTCAAGTGGCTATGCACCGCCTCAACATCAGTCCGGACGTAAAACCCGTCAAGCAACAGCAGCGACGGTTTCGTCCCGAAATAATGGAGGCCATTCAATCAGAAGTCAAGAAGCTTATTGACTCCGGCTTCATCAGGGAGGAACAACATCCCGACTGGGTAGCTAACATCGTCCCCGTTGCTAAGAAGAACGGGAAGATCCGGATCTGCATCGACTTCCGCGATCTAAACGAGGCCTGCCCCAAAGACGAATTCCCATTGCCAATCACAGATGTCATGATTGACAATACCTGCGGATTCGAGCGAATGTCCTTCATGGACGGATTCTCAGGATACAATCAAATCAAGATGTACCCTGACGATGAAAGCATACCTCCTTCAGGACACCTCTAGGAGTATACTGCTACACCGTCATGCCCTTCGGTCTAAAGAATGCAGGGGCAACATACCAAAGGGCCATGAATACCATTTTCCCATCAGCAGATACGCAAAACGGTGGAATGTTTATGTCGACGACATCGCGGTGTGAAAAGTCGCATTAAAGGAGATCACATAGCTGATCTGAAGATGGTCTTCGACATCATGCGGGCTCATCAATTGAAGATGAACCCCACCAAGTCCTTCCTGGGGGTAGCCAGCGGCAAGTTCCTAGGGTTTGTTGTAACTTCCACAGGAATCCATTTGGATCCGGAGAAAGTCCGTGCTATCCAAGAGATGCAACCCCCAGAAGCCTCAAGGAGCTCAGAGGATTGCAAGGACGATTGGCGTACATCCGCAGATTCATTTCAAATCTCCTAGGAGATGCCAACCCTTCGCTAAGCTGATGAAGAAGGGAGTCTCGTTCATATGGGACGACGCTTGCCAGCAAGCATTCGAGGAGATCAAACGATACCTCACCCAACACCAGTACTTGCAGCTCCGGTATCCGGAAAACCCTTCCTGGTGTACGTCCGATCGATGGATCATTCTTTGGGAGCTCTACTAGCTCAGAATGATGACCAAGGACGAGAACAAGCAATCTACTACCTCAGTAGAACGATGATCGGGGCCGACATCGATACAACCCGATCGAGAAGAGTGTTTGGCCTTGGTGTTCGCTATTCAGAAAATGCGACATTATCTGGTAGGCCAAACATAAATGTCATATCAAAAGTCAACCCCCTGAGGTTGCTTATGACAAGCCTTCATCATTGAATGGCCGGCTGGCAAAATGGGCTATATTGCTCTCTCAATATGAGATGCATTTCCTGCCACAGAAGGCCATTAAAGGACAAGCGGTGGCGGACTTCTTAGCCGAACACCCAGATCCGAGGCAGCCAAACTTTATGAGGATCTCCCAGATGAGGTCGCTGAAGTATGCCTGACTCAGGCAACATTCGAAGGACAAGTATGGCAACTTTTCTTCGATGGTGCATCAAGGGCAAGCCCAAAGGGACACACAGTAGCGGGGGTAGGAGTAGTACTCGTCTCCCCACAAAACTACGTAATCCCCCGGCTATCTCGTTTAAACCGAACCCTGTTCCAACAATGTGGCGGAATACAACGCTCTCCTGATTGGGATGCAATTCGCCGATGAGATTGGCGTTAAAAATCTCGAGGCGTACGGTGACTCCAAACTCATCGTCAGCCAAGTTCGCGGAGAGTATGAGGTCAGACATGAAGATCTAGTACCCTACTACGACGCGACAATCCACATGGCGGAAAAGTTTTCAAACTTCTACATCGACCATGTGCCGCGAAGCCAAAATGCGCATGCAGATGCCCTCGCATCTCTCGCAGCTTCCCTAGCTCTCCCAGCAGGAGCAATGGAGAAAGTATTCGTCTATAGCCACGACCTATACTGTCCAAAAATTCCCCCCGAGACTACCCAGGGTCAACAAGAGATCGTCGCGGTAAGAAACACTTGAAGTGTCAACCGCTCCAGAGCTTAAAGACTGGCGATTTCCCTATATTGATTATGTCTTATACGGCATCCTGCCTGAAGACACAAAGAGGCGGCCGCCATTCGGAGGAAAGCCCCCAAATTTTACTATAATGCGATCACGCGAACACTGTACCGTCGATCGCATGACGGGATCCTGTTCCGGTGCCTCTCATCAAAAGAAGCCCGTGAAGTGTTGAAAGAAGCCCATGATGGTATTTGTGAGCTCATCAACCTGGCCCGAAGCTGGCAAACCGACTCCAAAGATTGGGTTACTATTGGCCCAAGATGATTGTCGACGCCATCTCCCACGCCAAAAGATGTCATGCCTGTCAAATACATGGCGATTTCATCCATCAGGCACCAGGGTATCTCCACTCTACGACCTCTACTTGGCCGTTCGAAATGTGGGGGATGGACGTGGTTGGCCCCATCAGCCCACCATCGTCGAAAGGACATCGGTTCATTCTAGCAATAACCGATTACTTCTCCAAGTGGGCCGAAGCTGTTCCTCTAAAAGAGGTAAAAATCGTCTAACGTGATCAAGTTCGTGAAACATCACGTTATCTATCGCTTCGGTGTGCCTCGGCGGATCATCCATGACAATGGACCCCAGTTCATCAGCCAGGCTTTCCAGAGATTCTGTGCTAAGTTCAGAATCCAGAGTGTGTCATCAACGGCATATTATCCTCCGCCGCCAACGGCCTCGCGGAAGCTTTCAATAAGACTATTGGCAAGCTTCTCAAGAAATTCGTCTCGAAAAGTCAACGCGACTGGGACGACAAGTTGGGCGAATGCTTATGGGCCTATCGCACAACAGTGCGAACCCCGACAAAGGCCACGCCATTTTCCTTGGTGTACGGATGTGAAGCCGTCCTTCCACTGGAAATCCAAATTCCATCTCTACGCGTCGCCCTGACAGCGGAGATGACAACAGAGGAGAAGCATCGACAGCGACTCCAAGAACTGGAGGCCTTAGACGACAAGCGTCTGCAGGCCCAGCACAGATCGAGCTTTATCAAGCTCGCATCACTAGAGCCTTCAACAAGAAAGTCAAGACGCGAACTTTCAAGAAAGGCGACCTTGTCTTAGCCGTCCGGAGACCCATGGTCATGACGCACAAGACGAAGGGAAAATTCCAACCCAAATGGGAAGGACCATTTGTAGTAGAGTCGGTCTACTCGAATGGATCGTATCGTCTCATAACCTCTAATGGCGATACACTCATGATGCCATCAATGGCAAATTCCTGAAGAAATACTATCCCTAGATGGTGTTCTTCTATTGATCAAGTTAAAATTACACCTCTGATCAAAAACATCCGACGCCTTCGACGGCTAAGGATAGAGGAAAAAGGTTGGCATCTAAGCCCAACATAATCCTCGACAACTCATCATGCTGAGGGGAATAGCATGGCTAGCCCAACCCAAACGGTAGTTGGTAAAGGCACATCAAATCCGTTGAGAGCTGAGGGTTTGCTAAAATCCTCCTCAAGATCAAGTAATACCACACCTCTGATCAAAAAAACTCCAACGCCTTCGACGGCTAAGGATAGAGGAAAGGTTGGCATCTAAGCCCAACATAAATCCTCGACAACTCATCATGCTGAGGGGAATAGCATGGCTAGCCCAACTCAAACGGTAGTTGGTAAAGGCACCTCAAATCCGTAGACAGCTGAGGGTTTGCTAAAAATCCTAAGTGGCCCTGATTCCACTCTCTCTCCTCCAAAATCTCTTACCAATTCTCATCCATAGAATGGTAGGACCACAAAAATGCAAACATTACTACGTTAAACACTATACCTCTGGTAATGAATACTCCTTGTCGAGTACAAGCCCCGCTTGCTACCTCTACATAGAGCAGCAAACTTCAAAATTGCCAAGTTAACACTATACCTCTGGCATTTCAAATTCCACCTGTCAATTCTCATCAATAGAATGACAGGTCCTCAAATTGCTCCTATCAAGAGCCAATTCTTGTCAAGTTATTATCACACCTCTGACAAACTACTGTTTAAGTTAACATTACACCTCTAAGCAGTATATCAGGTGCCCGTCAGTTACTTTAATATTACACCTCTGACAGTCACCTTCTTTCTTCAGACTTCCATATCGAACTGAATGGACGATGCCAAGTTAACACTACACTTCTAGCATCTGAGTCATTGCTAAGTTCAACAATACACCTATGGCTATGACCTTTCCTCGACTTCCTTAAGCCGAGCGAACGATGCCAAGTTAACACTACACTTCTAGCATCCGAGTCATTGCTAAGTTCAACAATACACCTATGGCTATGACCTTTCCTCGACTTCCTTAAGCCGAGACGAACGATGCCAAGTTAACACTACACTTCTAGCATCCGAGTCATTTCTAAGTTCAACAATACACCTATGGCTATGACCTTTCCTCGACTTCTTCAAGCCGAGACGACTAATGCCAAGTTCAACATTACACCTCTAGCATTACCCTCACTGTTAAGTTAAACATCACACCTATGACAGTGACACCCTCAGTATTCCCTTATAAAACTGAGATGTCGATGAGTTAAGTTAATATCACACCTCTAACTCATGTCCTTGTCAAGTTAACATTACACTTCTGACAAGACTATTTCCAACCCGTTAAGTTAATATCACACCTCTAACGGTAAGGACTTCCCTAGATTCCCCCGCGAGTCTAGTTTCATTTGATATTCTCCCCAACAGAATATCGAATTCATTTTGGAGGCATTGTTGGTTAACATTACACCAATAAACAATGTTTCCATCAACATCCCCAGCTGATCTAAAATCAAGTTAAGCACAAATCCTTGATAAAAGTTCATCTTCCTGGGGATACGAACTCCACCTGTCACTTTCTTCCACAAAGTGGCAGGTCCACCAAAAATCACCTCTGTCAAGTTAAGCTTACACCTCTGACAGTGTCATGAAAGTTCTTGGAACAAGATCTTTCCTCAATACTTTTGACTTATTAAGATTATGATTATAATTTTGATAAAGATCAAAAGACTTCCTTGCTCCTACATGTCCAACCAAAGGCAAAGAGTTCGAGACAAAAGAAGTAAAAAGGAGGGTGTCACTTTTGTTTATATCCAAAAATATGAAAGTGATACAAAAACGCTCTCTTATACAAATAAGATTGAGCGTTACAAAAAAAAAAGAGGGAGGAGAAGGCTAAAAATCTCGATCTGGTAGGGAACGGATGCGCTCCCTGAGACGATGCATCTCATGCTGACGTGCCTTCTCAGCCTCCATCATCGCCTGGACCCGCAGCTCCTCTTCAGATAGGCAGGGTTTTTCAGCTAGCTGGGCTCGCAGAGTCTCCAACCTGGAGAGATGAACAGACTGGCTCTCTTCAGCCCGTACCCTTGCAGCCTTCTGCTCCTCTAGCTTCTTCTGGAGGGCGACGAGCTTCTCTTCATTGACAGCTAGCATGGCTTTGGCCTTAGCAATGGCAGCCCGAGCGTTGGTAATAGCAAGCTCTGTGTTCTGCATGATAAGCTCAGTATCCCCTGAGTCTTCAATCAGCCTTGGCATTCAGCCTGGGAACGCTCAAGGTTGCTGACCTCTTCGGCAATTTGTACTTCCACTTCCTGTCGCTCTTGCCTTTGGGCAGAAAGGAGGCTATCCAGGATGACTTGGGTTCGTGGAGGGAGTCAGCTTCGTCTAAAGACTTCAGCTCTTTCAGGTCACTCTCCAACTGATCCACCACCCGCATACATGCCTGAGCAAGAGGAAGGCCCCCGACTAGCTCGATGTTCTCGGCCACATTCCCGAGAAATCTCCGGGCAAAGTCAAAAGAACGACGCCCAGAAAGGATAAAGTCGATGCACGATCGCATCGCTTCAAAGAACTGCCGCACCGTACTGCGTGTCAGGAAGTCCATGCTGTCATCACCCGGAACGCTCCCCGACCCCCTTTCTATCTCGAAAGAGGGGGTGTAGGCCGGTTCTTTTTGCACAGAAGTCATGCTGACTGTCGATACGGCAAGAGCGGAACCAGCCACTGGTGCTTCCGGAGGTGCTATCCCTGCTGGAACTTCCGCGACCAATGATGGAGTGGCAAGCACGATTTCCTCAGAAGCTTCATTTGAAGCTTGGGCTGTGCAATCTCCTGGGAGTGGACCTGCCGTTTGGACCCTCCACCCGAGCCTTCTTGACCTCAGTAGTGGCTTCCTCCTCTGTAGAGGGAAGGCTCCCCAGTACCAGCAGCTGCCCCCTCTGAGGGCATCTCAGCAGCTGAGGTCTCAATTCCCTGTGGCCGAGTCAACTCTCT